>VZRJ01013063.1:2019358-2031678 GCA_013397565.1 Ptilonorhynchus violaceus | reverse complement strand
TTTATCATGCCTTACAACATTCAACTAGATCAGGTTGTCCAGTACTCCATCCAATCTGACCTCCAGTGTTTCCAGGGATGGGCCTTCTACCACCTCTCTGAGCAACCTGTTCCAGTGTTTCACCACTGCCATAGTAAAAAATTTTCTTCCTTGTACCTAGTTTAAGCCTACTCTCTTTTCATTTAAAGCCATTACCCCTTTCCTTATCCCAACAGGCCCTGTTAAAAGGTCTGTCCCCACCTTTCTCATAAGCACCCTCTAAGCATTCCAAGGCTGCTGTAGGGCCTCCCTGGAAATTTTACAACACAGCTCTGCCTTGGCTACAGCTTGAAAATTCCAGCCACCTCTGCTGCTGATGGCATTTGGCCACTGGCTGGCACACGAGAACTTTGATGCTTCCACAAGTACTTCTGGCATAAAATTGTATATTTGGCATCTTCAGCCTTAGGGGTAGAGGATGATCAATTCCAGCCTGGATATTTTCTTGGAAACTAAAATTATCAAAGATAATGAAAAAAAAGAAATAAAGCAGTTTGTGTGGTACACAGTGAATTGATACTCTGCAGAACTGGGTTCACTAATAAAACAAATATCTAGGGAGTAATTTCTCACTCCATTATCCATTAAGATGACTTATAATTGATTCATGATGTATACAGTCTCAACATTTTCCTCTTACTGAACATTTTCATATTACAATGCCCAGAAATATTTCTGTAAGTATTTAATGGCAGAAATAGATTTTGTCCATCTTATAGCAACTCTCATCTGCTATGCTTTACTCTGTGTCAGAGGGAATAGTCATTACTGTTCAAGGATGCCAGCTTTATTAGACAGACAGCCAAGAGAATCTACATCTTATATGCAAAAACTGCCCTCCAGCCTTTACATATTTACAATTTGCATTTATCTTTTTATATTTTCAATAAGCAATTTCTCTGAGATATTTCCTCTAAGATGTTTTATTGTTTGTTTACAGCAATTTAGCTACTTTATCAACCACTTAGATGATGTATTTACTCAGTTGCTTCATCTGGAACATGCTTCCTTTTATGTCTCATGATCTACATTGCACTTTCTACAGCAGAATTGTAGCTATTCAATAATTTAAACTTTGACATTATGAGACTTTGTCAAACATTTGTAGTACTAATCTGGAGAACTCTTATATTATCACATACTACTCAATATAGCCTATACTGGTAGGTATTCAACATTTTAATTTAAAAAGTTAAACTATAAATACTGATTGTGTAAGTGCGCATGATCAATCACACGAGTGATTAATTCAAAGCAGTTATTAAATAGAACCCAAAATTTGTGTTAAACTGTAATGTTGGTAAGTTCATTTCTATGCTCTGAATGTAGAAATCATTAAAGACTGATCTTTGGGCTTTCAGATTCCTACTGGCTGCTTTCTCTGCAGTAACAGCTTAGAAGAAATAGTGGAAAATAATGAGCACATTGCATCCCTCTTCCAAAAATAATTGACCTGAGCAAGGAGGCAGCTTGAGAACTGTTAGTGTTTTAAAAAATACTGAACCATAAAAAATAAAATTCTTCCCAAAACCCACTGTATCAGTTGCAGGCACTTTTCCAAAATCTTGCAGTGCACTTTTTCTGCAGTGTGTGCAGCATTCATCAAATGAGAGTACAGAGTACTTTTTTGATTACAGTTTTAAAATGAAACATAAAGATCTTGAGTATCAGTTATCGTGCCTTTTTCATTCAAGCCCATTTTTTCCTATTTCCATGGCATCTAACCCATGCCAGCTTTATTTTGTAGGGCTAGAGTACTCAGAGAGGGTGACGCGTGCAGAAAATACATATTTATGAGTTTTTCTCAGCCTGAGAAATAAGTTCTTCAAAATCCTGCAATGATGAGTCCTTTTGTTTATCAAAATTTGGTGCTAAATGATTTAGATCTGAAGCTATAAAAATACATTTCAGAAGGAAAGAGGGTAGACTGGTCAAAACTTTAAAGCTTTTTCAACAATCCCATGTAAAAACACAAACAGGTTTAATTACAGAAATCTTCTTAGGCATAGTGTCCCAAATTCTCTATTGGCCCAGCTCTCCTGCAGCATCAGGAGTTACTTCAGCACATTCAATAGTCATCTAAAATTCCTTTTCTTCATTCCTTGAGAGTCCTCAAATTTGAACAGTGCTTAGTGTCATAATTCTGATGATGCTGTTAAAGTTATTTGAATCTATAAAGTATCACTAAAGATATCTCAAAAATATCATCTCATGGCATCAACTTCTTGATGGGTTTCACCAGTAGAGGTGACCTCACTTGGGATGCAACTGGCCTTACCAGAGACTTTTAAATCACCGAGGGGAAAGAGGCAACCAGAGAACTTGGGAAATGTTTAGAGAGGCACAAATATTATAAAAAGAGAGAAAGACCAATCTTTGCTTAATTATTTTATAGATTTGTTCACTGAGCTTTTGTTTGCTCCCTGCAAATATTTACATAATCAAGTTTCAGAAACATTAATGTTCCCAGAAAACACATTACAGCTGTTGAAATATAAAACTGAAATTTTTCAGACTCCAGACTAAATCTATACAAAAAATATGTACTTGTGGATGTAAATTGAGGTTTTACTGTAGGCAAATGCAGGGAATTCACAGCTTAAAAATTATCACTAGGAAAGAGAGCCATGGGTAGCATATATTGGGTCTTTAAACAAACAGATCCTTGGCTGTATTGACTTCCAGAAGTCAGATGATATTGTGTGAAAAAATATTGAAAAGGTTTCTAGTATGAGCACAGTCCTATCGCCTCAGAAAGCAAAAATCAGCCCAAGCCTTAGAGGTGCTCACACAAGCAAGGTATGCATGAAGTGCCATCAACAGATGTGTCTCCTGAGGCCACCAGAGTGGCTCTGAGGGATTAACGTTTCTCCCTCTTCTTCTTCTTCAGTCTTTTCCTTCCATCATTCCTCTTTTTGCCTCTTTTCGCCCCAAAATTACTGCTGTCCCAGGCATGGCTGAACAGAGCGACTCAAGGACTAAGCCAGAGCCAGGCTGCCCGGGGACTGGCACCATCTCTTTTTCTGCCACAGTGGTTCACTTGCTCGTGTTTCTCCTTGCAAACAACCTCCAAGTGCTCACACCCACAAGGAAACACAAAGCCACAAACCCCTCATGCTATCACACAAAGGAAAAGCGAGCGAGAGGCCTCAGCTCCCCTCGCCGCAGTGCTGAGGTCACCCTGACCTTCGGGCAGCTGGGTCAGCCTGTGAAATCGTGGAAAGCTTCCTTCCACCTCCCAAGAGAAACAGTTAACCGAAAAAACAGCTTTAATTCTGTGGAAAAGCTCAGCAGAAACAGTTGCAGAATCTCCGCCTGGATGGACAGTTACAGCCAGACGTAACAGAACTCGAGAGTCTACCCCAAACTCCAATTCTCCAGTTTTTAGCTCCAGCAATTAGACATTGTGGCCTGTACAAAAAGAAGATCAACTAAGAACTTATTGATATGTGTATAAATTACACCTAGAAAACCTTTAGTCAATCGTTCCAGCACTGCTAGAATGCTTTTTTTGGGGTTGAATTAGCCGGAGAGTCGGGGAAAGGATCCTTGCAAGCAGCAGAAACTAATATGTCCCACAAGGGGAAAATGCAGAAGCACAGCAATTTCCTTCCAGCCTCTCAGAGGAGCAAGGTTAGGACAGAGATTGAATAAACAGACTACTGTGCTGCTCAGTGCCACACACACACACATACTGGATTTGCTTGTAAAATGTGAGTGATGGGAAAGCTCAAAAGCTTTGAGGGGTTGATTCAGTGCTCAGGAGCTGCACTGATAATCTCAGAACATGTTCAACCTTATTTATACTGACAATGGGCAAACAGGTTAAAGAGGAAAAGAAGAAGTCTCCTCCCTTCCCTAGGTTTAAACAAAAAGCCAAAGTGAGCCCAAAGTCTCGCCTGGTGTGCAGAGGGACCAGCCTCAGTCTGGGTTTTAGGCCGCCAGGCTGTGTGTGCTCACAAAGAGCCCCGGCATTGACTGTGCAGGGTTTCGTGTGTGCCGATGCTCCCGTGGTGCACACAGACACTGGGACATGGCAAAGCCAGACCCACTGCAGCCAGGAAGAGATGCCAGCGACTGCCCAAGCCCCAGGAGGAAGCAGGGATGGATGGGCCATCGGGGACAGGCACCAGGTCTCGTGCCTTCTCCCCTCCTCTAAGCAACAAGAAGAAATACAGGAAAACAGAGGCAGGTTTTGGCACTCAGTTCTCACACACGAGGAATTATAAAAGCTATTTTTTAACATGATGGTCATGTCTGCAGGTCATCTCTGCAGCAAATATGAACAGGAACTTTTGTGGCATTAATCCCACACTGGCAGACTGATGTGGCTTTCAAGCTGAGTAAGGGTTTAATGCTCTGAAGGGAAGGGAAAAAAGATTTCTTTTAGACAAATTGCTTAATTGGGAAGTCAGGAACTCTCCTGCCTAAGCAATTGATTTTACAAAAGAAAAAAAAGTTTATTTCAAAATGTAAGCCTGCTATTCATCTATAATACCCAGGGAAATGCTAAGCCAAGGGAGAGACTCGTGCTTTACACTGCTGAAACCACAATTTTAAAAACATAAATAAGGCTATGAAACCAATATTTAAATACAAATTTTTCATTCCTTGACTGCTGTAGCGAAGAGTAAATCCAAAACAGACACACCATGTTCCCAGATCTCCGACAGATCGTTTACCCAGATGGCAGGGTCTGAGGAAAGGGGGTGCCTGAAGGGTTACTCAGCCCTCACCACTGGCACCAAGAGATCAGCTGCCCTTAAGCTTAATGGACTTTGGTGCATTGAACTGCACGGTGCTGCAGATCTCAGGGAAAAGCTCCAGCACCATCCCCCACCTTGGAGAAACTCCTGACTTTATGCAGGAGCATTTACAGCCACCACTGCGACCACCAGGTATAGGCACCTGTCTCAGCTTCCTCTCTCTCTCCCCCCGTAAAAAACCTTCAGCAGATCTCGGTTTTGTCAACAGAGAAAACGTTTGCATCTCATTTATCCACGAGGTGTGAAAACTCTCTCCCTCCTGCACCTACAGAGGTTCCTCTCCCAGGAACGGCCACAGGACTTGTTGCCAGCCAGGGGCTTCCCTTGGGCAAAGCACCACTGCTGGAAAGGACGGTTAGGATGGGATCAGGCACGGAGCTTGCCCAGCAGCAGGAGGAACAAGATTGCCACCTTAAAGAACAGTCCACCTTTGAAGACAAAGTTCACCTTTGAAATCATATAAACAAACTTAAAAACAAGTTTGATACTAAGCATTAGCATGTTGTGACTTTCTCAAGCTGTGGGAAAATAAAACAACCTAAGTGTTATCCTTTAATACAATAGCATAATTTTTAATGTGTTTAGCAACTTGCTATGCACCCCTGATATTTACTACTGTAAATTACAGCAGCTTGCACACTTACACAAATAGCTTTAATTCTGATTTCGCTGCAATCGTGCTAACATGAAAATTCTTAGAAATGTGTGTGCAAAAATGTCCCTGAATTTCTATACCTGACATCTGTTATTTACTGAAGTAGCTCAGGTTGTATGAGAAGTAATAGGCTTATTATTATTATTACTGAAATATTAATTTTTTATAAGCTACATCAATTAAAACATTACAAAATAAGATTTAAAGTTTTTTTAAAAGACTAAGAGTTTAACACCTGTGTACTGTTATTGCCTCTCACAATGCTAAACTATTATTTCATAGGTAGCTAAATTTGGACAAAGATTCCTAAAATACTATCTTATTTTAAAGGGGAAACATTTGCATAATTGTTGTCATAACTTTTCTAACAAAATCATGGTTTTGGCTTTGTTTTGTTGCCTTTTCTATGTTACTACACAACTCAATGGACTTAATTATTACTAACACTGTGCCTATATTTTTCTAGGTTTCTTCCCCATATTGTCTAACTCTTCCAAATATATATCTATATATAATAGCTAGGTGTAGAAAGCCTATTTAATGTGGGCAAAACATTGTTTTTTTCCCAGCATGAAGCCTGTGGACACTGTTCTACCTTGCTTCTACGGGTTCCACACCGAGGTAACTTTGCAAACCTCATCTCTGACACGTCTCCAAAGTAGTACATTATCTCTGTCTCTTGGTTTCTCTTCAAGGCTGTGACTTTCTGCAACAATTTCTGTGTGACAGGTCAGGTCTAGCAATGTAATCCAGTCCAACAGTCAATATCCCAAGTAACATCTTCTTAGCTGAAGCTGAAACACAATACCCCATTCTGAACTCTCTTGACTTGCCAGCTGCCTTTAGCTGTCAGTCGCACCCAGATCCCGTCTGCCTGAAACTCCCATGACTCTGCCTCCTCTTGCCAAGCTGCCGCCACAGCCTCAAGAATATCCTTCAGATATCATCTTTATTTCCTTCTCAACTTTCTGCAAAACTTCCCCAGGGCTCGCTGTCCACATCCTTTTCCCTTGGTAAGGTCACACACAAACTCAAACTGAACAGCCATTTCCTTCTCCTATTCCGTTCCAGTCTCCTTTTCAAACTTTGGATTATTTTTCCGGTGTATCCTCACTGAAGAGGTCAGCAGCTCAAGACCAACATCAATATCACTAAGCTTTAAACATCTTTGGACACAATCCTGCTTCCCTGGAGGCCCCAGAATCCTCCCTCCCTCTGGCACTCCTGATGCGGGGATGAGACCCATGAGGTGCTCACAGCACCCGCCCACCACTCAGCTTGGGTGCCGGAGCTCCGTTTGCCACCAGCACTGAGAAATGAGCATTTTAAAGCATAACTCGCTCAAACCATTTTACTGGTTAAAATTAAAATGAAATAAATCACACCCCCATCTGCAGCAGTTGCATTAGCTTCCCTGCCCAGGACTGTGGAGAGCCTTTAATTAAGCTGATGACTCTGATTCTAGGTGTTCCTTCCCTCGGGTCCCTCGGGTCGGCGGATATTGCTGTGAATCACTCTCGGCTCCATTCACAGCGTAACGAACCTGCCTGTCTCATCGTCTCTCTTTGAAACAAAAAGCCCCCAAGGCATTCTGCCACATCAGGTGCCTCATTTTTAAGAATCATAGAAGTTAATTTTGCTTGGCTTCTGGCACATGCTGCCAGTAACACTGGGTGTTGTCAGCACGTGAGAAGTCAAAGTCACTGATCCAAAAACCTGTCAAATGATTAACACAGCACAGTCACAAACCTGGATGCTGCATAAAAACATCTATAATTCAATTTGAGGGCCTCACATAAAAATCTTTTAAAAAGAAAAGTCCTAAGCAAATTTCAAAACAATGCTCAGGTGGTGGACGGCATGCAGGTCTCACTATGCTAAGTTTAAGAAAGAAATACTGAACAAAATAAGCACAAAATTACCTTAACACATGGTTAGTAAAACGGTTTGGGATTAAAGAATGAGAAAGATTAAATTCCTCATGATGTGGTATCCATTGAGGAAAGTGTTATCTAACTGTCACAGACCTGTATCTTAAGTGGCTTCAAACAGAATAAAACTTAATGCCCTATTTCTGAAAGTAATGATGTGCAGTAGGAAAATTTGTATATGATTACAATCCAGGAAACGACTAACCCATTATTAATTTAAATTTATCACCATGTATCTTTGGTTTATTAGTTTTAAAGTAACTGCCTTCTAAATTCCTATGATCAGCATAACACTGAAAGCCATAAATAGTCTACGTATTAGACTATGTTAGGAGGTGTGGCTATATATATTATGTATCAAATTTATACCACAGCATCAGTATGTATACTCATACACATAGGAGTTATTGCACTTTTTGCTAATTGCTTTTAAGTTTTATGAAAAGACCAAATTTCCACCTAGGGACTTCTAGCTTGTCTTTCCCACAAACACGTATGTGTCATCATGCATGTATTTTTGGTCTACAAAATACAAATAAATCACACTAGCAACCCCACTCAACCCAAATGTGATCAAAACCAGTTTGCCAGAATGAAAGAAAAGCAAGTGCAGGTGATGAGGATGCAAAAGAGTCCACAATGCATTCAGGGAAAAACACTTAAGGCGTTTCTATCATGCTCCAACCAAAATTCTTGATCAGTGCTATAATCTTTTTGGACAACTTTTGGAGTCCCATAACAGGTCACTATAAACCTCCAGAGTCTCAAGAACAGGATAAACACAAGGGTGCCATACATTTGCTCGGTGTTTAAGCGAATAGAAATATTTACTTTGTTTCAAGCGTGCATTTTGAGCTGGCCACACCCAGCAGTGTGACAGGAGCAGTGTCCCCATGGCCAGGCTGCCTCCTGCCACCGCGGCCACAGCCACGCTGCGCTTCCCCGGACCTGGGGCTCCTCACACAGCAAGGGAAACGTGTTGGCACATGGCACAGCACTGCTCAAATTGAGCACTGCCTTAAACAAAATACCACGCAAACCTGTTCCTTTTAAATGTACCACTTATTTGGGGGGGTTTTGCATTATTATGCTGCCATAGACTGTCTTCCTACCAATGACACAGCCCTGTATTACTTGTGCCCTTCGCTACCTATTACCCTGGCCAGTTCATAATTGAACACTCGCTGAGATTTTCTGTTAGTGACTTGCTTTTGATGTAATGGATTTCAGAAATGCTGCTCCCATTTTAAGGGATTTATTTCCTAAACAGCTGCTGGATTTGAACTATTCTCCTATGTGCACAAGGCCTGGTTTGTGCACAACCTGTGGGCATTCAAAGATCCAACTACCTGAAGTTTCAACCCAAAAAGCGTGACTGAGCAGTCTTTGTGAACAGGAACAGCTACATATGAGTCTCTCTCTCCATCTCTCTTTAGGAGGAGGTGCATGTACAGCAGTTTGCAGGAGCAGGTAGATGTTTCCTGCTAAGGTGCAGGTTTGGTTTAAAAACCTTAGTTGCTGTAAACACATGTAAGTCCAAAGGGAACACTACAAACCCCCTTAAATTCTCTGCTCCTCGACCTAATTGTAAATAAGAAAACTATTAGTACAACACTACTCGTCAACTAGCAGGTGTTAAAACACTACTACAATAAACCTGAAATGTAAAAATTGCTGATACAGTCCCTGGACACTGATGAAACTTGCTGCAGAATTTTTCCTAAGGACATATCTGCACTCGCCTTTTATAGTTTACAATCTAAAAGCTAATGAATAAATAAAAGTGAAAGGAAGGCAGGAAAGAAAGAAGAGTAAAAGGTTATAACATACATATTATATTACACAGTAATTATGTGCTTCTGAAACACCAATTAGTAACTCCTTCCATGATCCAGCTTACAGTCAGATCAATATTAGGTTGATAACAGCAGAGAGTCATGATCTGGTAGATAATATTTTATTATTAAAGAATGTAGAAAGCCACAGAAATATTAGCTTACTTCCACTTAATTTTTTTTTAAGAGCAAATTGTACTCACGTCTGTGTTAAGAGCAAGACATAAACTTTTCTATTCCATGGCCCCTGTAAACTCAGTACAAATATTTGGTTTGAAGACAAATGTTTGGTTTGTTTTCCTAGTCAGCCAAGATTATTATTATTTTCTATTTCTGGGTTGTGGGATTTTTTTCTTTCTTTCCTCTGAGCAAGGAGAACAATGTTTTAACAGAATTTTTTTCTGTTGGGGAAAAACGAATGTTACAGAATCATTTGGCCATCAGCACAACAGGGAAGTGCACAAAACTCAGTGATTCTCCTGGAACACCTAATTTACTTGCTGTGTTGACAAGATGAGTCAAAAGTATGCAGAATAAAAACAGTTTGATTGCCCTGGAGGGGATCCTGGAGTCAAGGATGTAACAATACAGAAATGAGGCAGGTATTTGGCATTCCCAGCTAGACCCTAAAAGTTTTTGCTACAGATCTCCGAATGAAAGATCCTTGTTCATGGCAGTGTCAGCAAGGTGGTAAGATCTGCAATCATCTCAAAAAAAGCTGTAAAAGTCTTAGAAGTAAAAGGCTTTTTTGGAAGATTTTGCATTTTATCCAAGGGGTTTGGTATCTTTAGGCTTTTTTTCTTGCATGATATTAATTTTCCTCTGTCAGTTTGTTTCTCTGCCACCAAACCCGCTTTGGATGGAGTGCACTCTGTTCTTCATGTTCATGGACACAAAAAGTTGTACCCATCCCTCAATAAAGAAGGGTGTGAGGAAGGGACTGGGGTGTCCCTGCATGCAGGCACCAGCCCTCCTGGAGCCCCAGGGTGATTCGGAGAGGGAACTGTCACGGATAAAGTTTGCAGGATTCAATTTAATGGACAAGTGGATCATTCTACTTCTTGTTCCGTGAATTTAGAAGTTTATGCTGCATTACAGAGCAGAGAGTGACTGATCCAAAGACCACTGAGAAGTAACATCACATCGATTGTAACACACAGGAGCTGAGAAGCCACAGGTTCATATGTTGGAAAGAAACATAAGAGGAAAAAGGAAGAGATTTGAGAGATCTCGTTCTAGTAGGTGTGAAGTTTTCTTGTAACCTTTTTTCTTGAATCTTCTTAATTGTTAGAACTAACACTGTTTCTTGGGAAGTTACGATTAAAATGCAATTTATATTTTTCTGGTCACTAATGAAGTGGTTTTGAAGTAATTTCCAATAGGAGGTCCTCATTACCACAGGGAAGTTACTGCTCCTCTAGAGTCATAAATAGTTTCTCATAGAGTATCCATTGGCTCAGCACTGAAGCACTTAAAACTATTCATAAAGCACATTTTACACCTGACACATAGAATTAAGAGCAGAAAAATGAGACAGTTTTCTAACGGCATCAGTATTACTGTGTTGGTTGTAAAATGGACTCATGTCTAGAGGGCTCTGATTCATGTCCTCTCTTTCTGAAGACTATTGACTCCTTTGCCTCTTTTCCTTTTTTTTTTAATGGCATATTGATATTGGTGGTTGTTGTTATTTTGGCTTAGAAGTCCAGTCAAATGAATTTAATAAATGTTTCTGTCCATGAAAAATTAGCATTGGCTGTTCCAAACATAACAAGGGAATACTTCTAAGAGCAAGTACCACACTGCTCTGTGTTCTCTGGTACTTTCAGAGATAGACCTAGAGAGGATGAAATGGTTTTAAGCTGTTTAAGATTATATTTGCTGACTCTTTGGAGTAGGCCAGGGCAGTTGAAATTCATCGCTTCCCATGACCTTGCCCATTTGGGCATAAACTAACGGGCTGTTGTGTGGTGTGATGGACACAGTCATACATCACACGCGCGGTCATTACAGCCTCAGGTAACCCCCGCCCCGTCCCTGAGCCCGCAGACATTCTGCACCACTGATTATACACTGCAAAGCGGAGTGCAGCCTATATAAAAATGACAGTGCTAATCGAAGATTTATACCTTTAATCCCCTCCTGCCTCAGCTCTAAGTCATGATTTTTATTCCCAGCACTAACGGGATAACACCCGACTGAGAATTTCCTGCCATGATGTGAAGTTCAGCTGCTCCTTCTGGGAAGACAAACAAACCCCAGAAGCCCAACTTGGCTGTGCAGGGAGTGAAGCCCCGGCAGGTTTACCCACCCTGCACGAACCCGGGCACAGCTTTGCACCCACAGCCCTGAGGCACCGGCAGCAAGGCACTGAAGTGAACTTTTCAGGCTTTCACATCATTTTATGAAACAAAATAGCTGGTGTAAAATTTCTCGATGTTGTTTTTTCTTAGGACTAAGAATCACTAATCAAATATTGTCACTGACTGCTTTTTTATTTTATTTTAGAAAAAAATCCCACACTTATTTCTGCAGAGATCCTTCCTACTGAATACCAATCTGGTTAGGGATTTCATTTTATCACTCTAGAGTGCAGTAAGTCGGCTAGAAAGTAGTTTTCAATCAATGCACAAGGCTGGATGGAGTCAGAGGTTGGGGAAGAAGGCAATCAAGGACAGAGCCCGCTATTCCCCCGGCTCTTCCCGCAGCATCACCCCCTCAGCCCAGCCACAGCACCCGCACAACTCCCACGCGTGAGGACACCGCAGCCGGCACACACCGCCTCGTCCCGTCCCGGACCCTTCCGACCACACAATTCCAAAATCACGGCTGACAAGTCGATTCCACACCGCACTCCTCATGCAGAGAGAGCCTTCGCCGTACCGGTGCTGCGGCGCAGAGACTCGGCAGGCACCGCCAGCTCCGCGCCGAGCCACCGCCTCCTCGGGGCGAACTTCGGGCGCAGCCCCGCGCAGGGCTCGCCCGGGCGGTGCCGGACCCGCAGGACCCGCGGGCGAGGTTGTCCCTCGCCTCGCCTCGCCCTGACCTCCGCCGAACTTTCCCCGCGCCCGCCCGGCTCTTCCCCCGAGCAGCG
>VZRJ01013063.1:1888056-2019233 GCA_013397565.1 Ptilonorhynchus violaceus | reverse complement strand
CCCGCCCGCCGCTCCGGGACCGGGACCGGGACCGTACCGGGGCCGAGCCGGAGCCGCGGTCGGGGTCGGGTGGAGCCCAGCCGGCCGCGCCGCCCTCGCTCCCGGGGCCGGAAAGCCGAAAGAGATCAGCCCCGCTCTGCGAAAGCCGAGCCCCGCAGTGCTCTCAGCCGGAACGAGTAACACTGCAGCAGAAAGTTTATGCTGGCTGCTCTTTCCTTCGTGCTCCGCGGTGGTTTTTTTCCTTTCTGCCTTGCCCGTTCCCTCGTGCCGCCTCTTCCCCGAGTTCTAAAGCGACTCCAGCCCACTGCGGTAGCGGGATACGGGCGTTCTTATGCAACACAGGTACAAGGCACAAGCGCCAGCCTCGCATCCCCTGCCAGCGCACACGGGGTCTCCGAAATCACCGGGCTTTGCTAAGCACTGCAACAGCTCCACGCTTCCCCGTGGAACAGAAGAGCATCTCTAATTAGACTTTCAGCCAAAAAACTTTCAGTGGGATTGTTTGTGGTACAGACTAAAAGTCTGTAGCCTCCAGACTCCCAAGCAGAACTTGCCAGAAACATAAATTTTCTTTCTGCGGGTCCAACCCAGAGCTGGTATCAAAGCCAGGATTTGGGGATGGAAGTTGGTAAGCTTTCCGAGCAGATTGTGACACCTCAGGCTGATAATGAGCAAGCAATATTTTGCATACACATAACATCTTTACATGACTCTTACGTTAGGGAAACCTCCCAGTAAAACAAGACACAGAGTGCCACACACCAAGGCATTCCTGGGGTGTCTTTGAGGGGTGCATGAAACTGCAGCCAGGGCAGGTAAAGTTGGTTCAAGAGGAAGCAAAGAAGAAAAAGGACAGACTAAAGCCAGAAGCCATGGCACAAGTCTCCTAAAAAACCTGCTGATTTGGAATCTCTCACTGCGTGACACTCCAGCTTCAGGCATCTCTGAAGCATCTGTTCTTTCAAGAGAGAGTCTGTTGAGCACTATTTGATATTATATCAAAAGTTAGACTCCCAGTGCAGGAAGTTATTGCTCAAAAATAAAATTACTTTTAGAAATTCAAGCCCCAGGTTGGGCTTGTTTTATGGTTCTGTCTCATTTTAGTCCCCAGTTCCACTACCCCCCTCTTTTTTTTAAAGTAATTTGAAGAAACTGTACAAAGCGTGTGCCCAAAAAGTAGCGATGCAAGAGAACAAAAGTTTTGCTAAAGACTTCAGGCTGTGCTTTGCCGCTCAAAGGTCCATGCCACTCTACAAGGGAGGAGGCTGAGAGCTTGCTGTGGTCACAGCTCCACACAAACTCCCAGAGGACTATGGGGACCTTCAGCTGTGCTCATAAATCTCATCGAGACTTCAGACTTCTGCCAGAGCTCTTTTAAATGGGGTTCATTTTCGAGGAGATTTTAATTTCCTGGAAGAAAATCTGCTTTAAATCATCTCAAACACGATATTCCAGAGTCAAAAATCATTTTGCGCATCTTAACTCAGACACAAAGGCAGGTGCTGCTGGAGATGGAGCTGGTGAGGAAAAGAGTGGTCTGCTCAGTCTGCAAAAAGCTGCCATATGGGAAACCAGCCCTAGGTAGAAAAATACCCTCCAGAGGGGAGAGAGCAGTCAGTGTTTATTCCAGGGATGCTGTGAAAAATGTCTTTTCCAAAGGAAGCCAAATGCAAAGTCAAGGCACAGCAGGAGACAGACATGGCCCAGACATGATCATCTCCGGGCACCAGAAGCGCGGCATCCGGGCTGGCCTCTAGCCTGCGGGACTGCTCACATTAGCCTCCTTCACCTTATCAGATTTATTGGATTTTGAGCAATAAAAACCACATTTAGCAAGCATATCAGGGGCTCAGCAGTGCTCTTTCACCTCCCTCTATCTTATGCAGACAGGAATGAAACTTAATGGATATAGATGGGAAAAAGAACCACCCTCACATAAAAATGAGACATGATTCAACTCAAAGGTTGGTGTTGAAGAGAAGGGAATGAGTAAATGGCTGTTTGGGAAAAGGGCTAACAAGATAACTTTCACCGTACTCTGCCCAAATATCTGTTCTCAAAAGAGAATTATGACCTCAAGTTATTGTCACCAGGAGCTCAAGCAATCAGAGGTAACCTGGAAGATTCAAAGACATTCTTCTTCATCTTGAAGTATACTGGTGTTTTAACAATCTCACATGGGAACTACTTCAAGACAAAAGAATGAACTCATGACATTTTTAGTTGGACTAAGTATCTGTGGGTTTTTGTAAGCTCCTATGAGAACTTTGTGTAAAGTTTTTGTGCTTGATTTTATGCTTCACAGTGGCTGACCTCCCATGCAAGCCCCAAAACCAGCTTTAAGCTAACACAGAAATCTCTTCCTTACAATAACAAAGAAAAGGCAGCTTGGGTTAAAAAGTTGCCAAAGCCAGAGATAAGATCAATAATTTTCTGGCATTGTTTTCAAACAAACTTCTACAATGTTTAAGATATCTATTCCTAGAAAGTATAAAGTTTGTTGATTAACCTCCTGCTCTCACAAGGTGGAACCTAATTAGAGGATGAACCTAACAAGGGCTGGAGCTGGTAAGTGCATGGTTTGTCATTATAAAATATCCCAGAAACAAGGCAGATCAATAGAGTGGGATTCCACAAAATGCCTGCTGAAATCCTCCTGAGCACCATTCTTCTGCTTGCTTCTCCAGTAATGTCATTCCTTGCCATCCCTCCAGTTCCCTGATGCGGCTGTTAATCCTCCATAGGTGTAATCCTCTTTGGGAACTGGCTGCTTAGCAAAGTGCACTTCACCCTGAATGGTGACTGCTAATGTGAGCATCCACGTTAGTCCTGCAAGGAGCTTTTCAAATGTTTCAGTGCCTTTGGGGTGCAATTAAATAACTGAGTGATTACAGAAATATGCTGGAGAATATTAAAGCTGTGAGCAGATGCCTCTGTTACACACTACAGTAGAGCAGGTGGTACTTGCCTGTGTTGGAGCAGCCCCTCAGTGCACTGAACGAACCTCCTTCCTGAAATATTTAAAATGGGTAAGAAATCAACATGATCAGCCAAGAAAATTGGTTAAGATATCCAGAAAGTTTGAGTGAAAAGAAAATCCCTGCTTGTGATAGAAAACTCTGCCTACCCCACTGTCCAAGTGCAGTGAGTGGCTGTGGGCAGCAGAGCTGCTGCTGGAGGCAGCGTTTCTCAGAGGCTCCTGATCACTATTCAAGTCCTGCAGTAACCTGCTCTTAGAAACTCCCAACACAGTTCCCCAGCCACACATTTTCCTGCCTCTCGTTTTCTAAGCCTTATGTTCTTTGAAAAAAATCCCCACAACAATTTCTTCTCTTCTTTTGGTCACATTATAAGAATAGTATAATCACCATCCTGAGAAATAAAAAATTAAAGTGTATATTGGTAATTATATATACTTCATGACAACACATTTCTCTATAGCTATAGAAAAATATTTGCTTTCTTTTCTGTTTTATGCAAGTACATAAAATTTACTCTTACTGCTGCTCCACATACCAAGGGCCTAATTCTGTGCTCACACATGTTGGCAGCTATTGACACGAATGAACTCAATTTCTGATTCACACCACTTCATAATCAGATTACAGACTTCTCTGTTTATGGATGAAGAAGTTTTAATACCGCAAGGGAGGCTGACTCGGGATCGCTGCTTGGCTGGCAGCTCCCTCAGAATTATTAACCACCAGGAGCCGTGCCGAGTGTCAGTGCTGGGCTTGTGTGAAACAGAACAGGGCATAGCCTGCCTCCCCTCAGCTTCCCAAAAATCCTCTACCCCAAGCAGCTCTCAATGGAAAGGCCAGCAGCTATCCTACGCAGCTGCTCATGGCCAGCAAGCTCCCACACAGCTCAGGGTATCCCTGGAAAAGCTGTTCCAGGAGGATGGCAGTGCGGCCATGCACACACACGTGTGTACATACATGCACAATCCCATATCCCCTGCAGCCTTCGATCTGGCTGCAGCTGACGAAGGGAATGTGAGGGAGAATTCCCTCAAGTAAAGCACAACTTCAGCCAGACTCAGTAAATCAGTGGGATGCCAGGCTGAAGCCTGGCTGCTGTGTCAGGAGCTGTTGCTGCTGCGTTAACCCACGATGTTTGGGTACTGCAGTGAAGGATTTCTCTGAGTGTTCATCTCTCCCACTGGGAAAGCACCGTGGTGTCCCTGCAAGGTGTTGTATTCACTGTCCATATGTCCGCTCCTTTCAGCACTCCAAAGTTCCCTCACAGCTCACTGTCTTCAGGTTTTGCAGGATGATTTCTAACCAGCTCAGCATGGTTCAGTAATTGAAATTTTGAACAAAACCAAGAAGAATCCATTCCATTGCTGAAAGATGTGCTCAATACTTATGGTATCCAGTCCAATATATGGAAATGATGAGGAAACAAATATAGATCTTCCTCGTTTATATGAGCCAATATCCATTTAAGTATAAGGGTACATTTGTTATGATTACTTTCTGTTCTTATTCACTACATTTATTTTAATAGAAAATATAGAGACTAAATATCTGTAGCTCTTTTTAGAAACAAAAGGTCCACTAAAATATTCTGGTGTACAAGCAATGATTCCTTCACTTAATTTTCTGTAAAAGGGAAGGTAAATAACATTAAATTACAGCCAGAACACTAGAAAAAATCTTTCCTGTTACAATAACAATGAATTATTTCGACTAGATTTTGCCTGCAAACATGGGATATCATGAAAATAGATTCAGTAATGTCTACATATCATTGATTCAGTGCAGGGAGTATGTTGTGAGAAGTGATGGAAAAAACAGCCTGCATACCACTGCCTTGTTACCAGGGAAGAGAAGCAAGTGGGTTTTGAGATATAAAACTGCAAGCAGAGGCAAGAGAAAACGGTCTGTGCCTGAATGAACCAAATGTGTCACCCACAGAACCTGCAGAGACAGCAGGTGACTTTACGAGCAGCACTTCACAGGGCACCTCTTAGCAGGTCTCTGTGGGCTGCTGAATGAATTCTGATGAACCACAGGCAGTGGCAGAAGCAAAGAGTATCTCCAGGATCCCTCCAGTCTGTCTTGTGTGTGCCTGTTACCAGACTCAAACAGAGAACGAGAAAAGAGCAACCTTGGGTCCTTTTCATTTTCAAATGAGTCTTCAGAGGAATAGCCAATACTATCTAAGAAAACAAAATAAAATTAAGCAAAAAACCAGCATATGTGGCCGCCTAACAATATTACTTTTCTTTAGCACACTGGTGCTCAAAACCAGTATTGACAGATACACATACTTTACATGTGAGGAATTTCAGGAGAGAAGAACAAATCCTTTTTCTTTGGTCTCACATGAATTCCACAGTAGAACCCAGGAGAACTGTGCTCCCTCTCACTGCATTCATTTAGCCTTCTGTTTGCACAAGCTATTGCAGCATAAAAAGAAAAAGGTGAACCCGACCTATCTGAGAAATAGATTTAATTTCATGCGTAACTATTACTCACACTGCTAACAGGATTCAATATTCCTACCATGTGAGATCTACAAGATGAGTAATGCTCTTGCATGTGTGAAGATTTACAGGAGCACAGTTACCCATCTCCCCACCTATGAGCATTGCACCGCCCTTGGGAACAAAATACTGGCAAAAGTAGTGTGGAGTGTCTTTCTGTACAGGTTTATACTTCTTTAAGCCTTAAAATCCTGCTTGTCATGGGAAACGCTGAATACCCTGCAGAGCACTTGGTGTGCAACCACATCAGAGCCCTGTCCAGTGCTCTGATGATTCTTCAGGGATGTTCTTGCTCACTGAAGACAGGCCTGAGCACTGGATTTCTGCGTTGAGACCACTGCCAAAATCCAGTCCAGGGGGGATTTATTGCAGGGTCAAGATCAGCACACAAGCTTGAATGAAATGTCAAGCAAGAGTGAGAGTATTTTGTCTAAGCAAGATCATCTTCCTTATTTTCAATATATATGACAAGCCACCCAGAAGCAAGCTCCCTTTTTAAAGGCTAGACCCCAGATAGTAGCCAACCCTCTAAAGCAATATAAGAATTCCCATACTGATAGTCAGTCCAGCTTTCCAAGTATTTATGTACCTAATAAGTAGCCCTGAAAACTTGTCAAGGCTTTGTCAACTTCACTATGGCAGAACTTAATGTGGTCGAAATCTTTGTCCCCTCAACATGAAGAAGTTGCCCCACAATTCCTTCTGCATCTGCTAGGTATAACATGCAAGCAAAATTCACGCTGAGCCATTGTGTTGGGGTGAGAAATTTTGCCCTGAACTGTTTGTATGTAGAGGTATAATCCTAAAATCAGCTGCCAGTAAAGCCAGAATGCAAAATAAAAAGGGAAAGTTCACATTATTTAGAGGGTTTGAAGTTAAAATTAATAGTTTGTAGCTACGGAGACTGAAGTGGGGAAGTAGGGGATTTTTTGTTAGATCTCAGAGGCTGCAGGAAAGATGCTTTCCAGATTAAACAAATCACAAAAGTTCAATGAAAACAGCACAAAAAGAAAAAAGTGAAAACAATTAGGCTACATAGACCCTTTTCCTCCATCTATCTGCCTAAGCAAAATTTTTAAGGCATGATACCACTAAGAGAAACAAAAATGAGAATAAAACTTAAACCATAATGATTTTCCACATTATGCTTCAATGCTACTGAATAACAGACCAAAACTCTCCCTTCCTTTGCTCTGTATAAATCTTATAGCACATAATATGATAATTTTTTTTACAGATGGAAGATAATCTACCATCAAATGAGTACTTTCACTGGAACACTGCAGAGCAGTTTGTTCAAGGAGCAACAAGGAGCAATTGCCTTCAGAAACGAAAAGATGATTTCTCTACCCTGAGGACAAGTCTAAGTCTCTTTTCCCTACAAGACATGAATTCCTGTCTCTCCACTTTAAAAATGTTTTTTGCCAACTCTCAGAGCACTGAAGAAGCCCCTAACTCATTGCCACATGTATAAAAAAAGCAGATGAGTGATTAATATTGTGGTTTATTCTTTCCTCACAGTATTAATTTATTGGTTTGGCTTAGTTTGGTACATGCGTTATGACCCACCTCTGAGGCAGGGCAGTAGATCAGCCTTATCCGGTGTTTGGAAAGAGTTTGGAAAACTCTTTGTTTAAGACATCAGTCGCGGGCCATCAGGAAAACAACAGCAGGGTTCCACCAGCCCATCCAAGCAAAGGTCAGTTCGTCATAACATGTTCCTTTGTTATGGCAAAACCCATCATTTTAATCAATCAGGGTGAAAAACGGGACGGCCAACAACCATGTCAGAAGGCCTGCGGCTCGGATTTCCAAGGTGGCTCTTAGAGGGTCACTGCTTTGTCTCCCCACCTCTGGGGCAGGACAGAGCATCCTGAGAATAGCAGAGCCTCAGGCAAGCTGCCAGCAGTTGTTCTGGCGGTGCTGATCTCTGAAAGTGAACCTACCTGGCAAACGAAGGATTCTGCACAATCTCAAATTGTTGCTTCACTAAATTAAAACGCAAGATGGTACAAAGAAAATGCTGGCTGGGAAAAGACTTCAACTTAAATGAAAGTGGGAGAAGACAAGCCACAGGAATTTGAAAGGAGAACTTGTCCAAAGAACCAGTAATGAAAGAGAAACTAAACCTCACATTTTAAGTATAATTCCTACCAACAGGCTGTGAAGATCATGGTGGGGTTGCAGTTCAGGACCAGACTGGATCGTGCCCTTGACTCCTGTTGTTCACAGCCATAAATGCTGCTGTTTAACATGTTCCTGGAAGACAGCTCTCTTCCTCCATGTGTAACATTTCCCAGTCTCTTCGGATTTGTGATGCCTTTTCAATAAGAAAGCATCTGAAATCCCCCTTATCTCTGCGTTTCTGTGCAGTCACAAGTGTGTCAGTCACACACCCACGCTGCTCAGCCACCAGGATTGCTGCTGCACTTCAGCTGACGAGCTGTGAAAGTTTTGGCTGCCCGAAAATCATTGGGAACATATTTACTTCCTTTTGTTACAGTGATGAGATGTTTGCCTCTCATTGGCGTGTACCAATGTACCTTCACTCACACATGGGGGAGATTTAGTGACGTCAAGTATCACATCCAACTAGTTAGGAAACACTACCTTGCTAATGAGACACAACGTTGCTGCCAGCTGCTCATTCCAATATCACTTAAACATGCATGGAAATAGTTTCCTTATATGTTAGGATCCTTTTTATATTCTGATTATAAAAAAGTAGAACATTATGTGGGGAAAAACAGTGTGGATCCCACTCCTGTACTTTTCAACAAACCAAGAAGTGTTTCAATGTAAATGACAGTCAGTGTCACAATGCTTAAACTAACCAAGGAAGAAGATATGAGATCAAAATGCTTTCTTCTTTCTGTTGGTCTGAAAGCCTTTTAGGAAATCCCAGAGAGCTGCTGAAGACCTGTGGGACTGACAAAGTCAAGAAGAATTTGTCAAGAACAACCGAATCTCACATGCAGTTACATATTCTCTAGCAGTCTGACAAAGTTGAGAAGAATTTGTCAAGAACAACCGAATTTCACATGCAGTTACATATTCTCTAGCAATTGTGCAATCCTCTAATAGTTATATCCAAAAATTATATTATCCTGCTTTCGGTTTTGGTAAAATACCACAATTTATGCTTACTGGGATGCTGAAGGCCTCAAACACAGGCTGACAGCTATAGCACCTGTAGGAAAACACTGTTCATTACATTTACTCATAACTTCTAAGACAGAAGTAACGCAGCCATCACACACAATAAAAGGACACCAGCTCCAAACACATAATCCAGCCGTTATTTTGATTGCAGTATGTTTTCCAAATTGTTTCAAAAATATCTTTTTATTAAAGTGCGTGATTTGTCAAAAGCGTTTCCTGGAGGTGCAAGGAAAACAGCAAAGAAATTGGAGCTTGTTTAACCAAGTTTATAAACCCGCTGGTTCAGTCTCAAAGATGAATTACACTGCAGGAGCACGTTCACTAAACGTCCGTGCTCTCCTTCTTGCCCTCCTACCTATGTTCAAAGAATAGAATAGAAAAACATAAATCAAAGTCTCAGAACATATTTCTCCTCCAATTCAGAAGCTGCCATATCTATATACCAGAATCATAATCCCCCGCAATACAAATATAAAGCACAGCCCAGCAATCACCACTTCAAAATAATTACAGGCCACACAGTAATTTACACTTATCTAAAGCCTTTCACCCCAAGAATCCCAAAGCAATTTATACACAATATAGATGTGGCTGATATGAAAACAATAATGCCAAGGAGCTACTTGGGAACTGAGGGATTGTCTAAACCATGCGGATCTTTGCAGTCCAAAACTTAGCCATTATCCTGATAGCAGTTTGAGCCAAATCTATTAAAACCTTCTATCTCAAATTTAGGACCAGGCTGGGCACTGACAGGCATTCTTTAATTTCAGCCAATGATATTGAGAAATTAAGAAATTAAAAGACTTGAAACAATGTCTGCCCAGCAGACACACACATCTTCAGGAGGTGCTCATCTGAAGCACAACCAGGCCTAACACATCCTTCTGCAAAAAAAAGTCTAAGTTTCTGTGCTTGCTTCCCTTTTCCTTTATAAAATGTAATTCTCATCCATCCAAGCTGTGGCTAAATACTGCCCTACAGGCAGAGTTTCGCTCCTTCTGTGGCAGCTCTGAAATATCATCATTTACCTCCCAGCTGCTCAGTAAATTAAAGCAGGCAGCCTACAGGTGCTTGCAGGAGTCCCAATACTCTCAATAGCACCAGGCCACACGGGTACAGATTGGTCTTTAAGCATGGCTGTGAAATAGCTGCTGCTTCCCTAATCCTCCAACCGTGCCCCTGGGGCTCTGGGTGAAAGGAAGCTTGGGAAACTGAGTGGATATGTATTTCTAACAATTAACTGGTAATCCATTTACACTTTCAAAGCAGCTTTCAGATGGAAAAAGGCTACTGGCTCTTTCTATATTATAAAACAGACTTTGTTTTGGCTTTCCTCAGTCTTCAAAGTGCAGACACACAAATGTTGAAAGCATTCACTGTACACTTTGTAGGATCCCCAAAAGGCAAATTTGGGGAATGTAAAATCTCTTTTGCAAGGTGAGTTATAGACACCAGCAACAGCAAAGCTCCCTGGCAGTCCTCAGATCCAGAGAGACCACTGCAAACCCCAGCATTTTAAGGAACAGCTAGATATGGTTACCAAATTTTAAAATCAGGAAATTGAATCAAAACACCTTAGTGCCATAGGACAACTCGATCTTAAGGGCTGGAAAACCTTTTCCCCTGCTCAGCCCTCTGTACCATATTTCTCTACCACAACATGCACCTAAACCTGTCGGGGAAACACAGGATTTCTAATGTTTTGAGTGAGAACTGCACACACTACAGGACTGCAGCATCTGATCTGCATGGCTAATGCATCTGCAGACAATCTGGTCACCGAAGGGATTGGCCTCACTGCACCATCAGGAGTGGTACTGGCTTAGGAAGGAGGAAAAGCTAAGTGTGTTTTGGGGGGCAGAGTGTTTGTTTTGTTTTGCTTTAAAATTTAATAATATCAGGAGGAAATGTTACTATTTTTGCTACCTGCATGGCACCACTCTTGTGTTTCACTCCTGAGTGGCAGCTGCAGCGTCTCTCAACAGGGAGACAGGACTTGGCTATCAAAGTGCAGAGAGAGAAGTCACTGAATGATCAGTTTTTTCTACTTCCTCATGATCCTTGGGCTGACGGCTGATCTACTAACAACACTCAAGACAAGTGAAATATTCAAGCAGTTTTCATAATGATATGCTGGAAGTGGTGGATTGCATAGCCTCACACCGGATTTCTTTTCCTTATTACTTTTTAGGGGGGCAAAGATGCCAGAAAATGAACGTCTTTGTTTAATTAAAAAGTCCTCAGAAATTGCAAGTATTCAGGGCTGTCTATTACGAGGCAGATGTCAAAGAAAAAAATGTGAATAAATAACAGACCTCATAATGAGACGGGATTTGGCTAAACTCTGAAACTAAAACAGTAAAGATATGGGGTTTATTTATTTTTCAATCTTCATATTGCTTCAATTTGTGGTTCACATCTTCAAGAGATGAAAAACAATTTCATTTAGTAAAAAAGCTGCCCAAAGAAGCTATGTCAATTTATACCACCTGGGAATCTCACTCTGTGCTAATCTGTTTCGTTCATCCCCATTTCTTGACATATAACTGCCAGGGGACTAGCCTGAATCTGGAAATGTATTACCCAAGTGTCACCAGTAATGCTGTCTCTTTTTCTCCCGTTCTCTCCAGAGCATCTAAGCCAGAACTGACATCAAAACTGGATTTGTGCAAGTGAGCGAAAGCAAGGGCAAGAAAAAAATGGACTGAAGGAGTAGGATTCTGTAGTAAATTCTGTATAAAACAGGCTCTGCCATTGCCTTTGCTGCAGACAGGAGTTAATTCCATAGTTCAGTTTGATCTTCTGTGTTCATATATTTATGAGAAGGATTTATAACATGGAACCTGTAACTGCAAGGGAGTGTATTACATGACACCAGTGGTCCCACGAATCTTCCTCTGTGGTTTCACCGCTCTCAGGGAGCACAACTACTGTGAGAAGTTGGTCTGGAAATAACAAGGATTTTGATTATCCACACAATAGGTCTTGCACTGACTTCGGAGTTTGATAAAGAATCATTGCAGAGACCTGATATCAGGGAGTACATATTTGCTGCTCCTAAGTTTCTAATCACAGTACACTGGACTGGAAAGACATCCTGGGGAATTCAGTCCTGTCCCTTGCCATTGCAGGTGACCAAATAATAAAATCCATTTTGTAACCTGATGGATTGCTTTGTTCTGTCAGAGGACATTTCGTGTCATGCAGTTTTATTTCTAGTTACAGAAACTTCCAGGCAGCGCTAGGCACGCTCTTGATGAAAATGTATTTGGCAGTCTCAGGATATTAAAGAAGATGGGAGGGAAGGAAGGAATGAGGGAAGGAAAAAAGGAAGGAAGGGAGTTCTCACCTCAGCTAAGCAGGGGAAAAGAATTAATCCTTCATATACATCTCACACAGACCTCAGCCTTTCAGACACTGAAGCAACTGCTGTGTGCCTTGCCTCAGTGGCTCTGCACTTACTGCCCAGCACTGGCTGCTCCCCGGGAGTGGATGGGAGCAAACTCGGGCTGGGAGGTTGTGCGTGTTCTCCTGTGCCTTGGGATCTTTGGGAGATGGGGTTTGTGTGCTTCCCATGCTGAATCACAGCAGCCCATGAAACAAATGGAGCTCCACAGCTCTGGGAAAGAGCAAACATCTCAGGATCAAAAAATATCCAATGTCCCACAAACAACAAAGAATTAGGATTTAGGAATATACTTATTTACAGTGCGTAGCGCTGTATGGAAAATAAGCCATCTCAAATGAAATTCAAGTTGTCTTGCTATTAAAGCACAAAGTTGGCTGTAAAAGTGCATCTGTAGATCGAACAAGGTTCTGTAACTCATTTGATTTAGTTCCAGAAGATGCTCTAACTGAAAAAAGCACTATGACACTACACAACAAAGTTCATGCTAAATGGATTTAAATTATAGAACTGATAGATCTTTGAGCATAAATTTTCATTTAAGTGTCTGTCTTAGCTCTGTGCTGCTGTACATTGCATTTAGAAGCAGATATAAGTGATCATTAATAAAATTCACAGCAACATTAAAAACTAGTGAGGTAGTCAATAATATTGGGAACTGCTGGATTATGTAAATCAACTGGCAGTGTAGCATACATTTTAATGCTGCAAAATGTCAAGTATTAAAGTTTCTTAAAAGGTGGGAAACAGAATAGCTGGACATGCTGGCAATGAAAGGGATTTGTAAAAGAAAATCCCAATGAAATGCAACACCCGCAGGTGAGAAGGGGAAGAGCAAATATTTGGCTGCATGAGAAGCAGAACCCAGAATGCTCGGGAGAGATTTTTTTGCATTTTTTAAAGGAGCTGTTGAAAATTCTAGAGAAGGAGAGGCAAAGAATAAGAGGCAGAAGGCAGAATAGGGCGGGACAGGACACACAGGTTGTGTGACAAGACACAGAGGGATTATCAGCACTGAATATCTCAGAGCTCACCTGGTATCACACAGGTTTATAATCAGGATGAAACTGAGAGTTTTCACTGCCATCACAGCTACTGTTGGAAAGAGACTTTCCCTCTAGTCTGTAAGAACTCTAATATCTTACAGCTTCTGCACTACTTAGTGCTGGTAGATAGCTTGATAGCTTATTGAAAAGCACTTCCCTAAAGTAATACTCTTTCATTCCCTGTTAACTTTGTATCCAGCTTTACACAATTAATTAGGGAAGTGTTCAAAGACCTAGATTTTAAACCTCTTAATTAATTAGAAATGAAGGTTTAATGGTTATTCCTCTCAGACTATTTAATTTAATGAGAGAATTTGCAGGAAAAAGGAGGAAGAGAAATCAATTTAGTGTATAACAAATTGCAGCAGAAAAAGGAAAAGAGATGAACATATGTATCTGTTTACTGTTTGACTGAATAAGAACATCCTCATCAGAACTCAGGGTGTTGCAAATTTTTGGTAATGGTGACACAACTCATTAGTTCCAAGAAACTGCCCATTCAAACGAACTGGTATTTCCGTCACACGCCAGGATGTCACTGTTTCCATCCCACCACCTAAAAACAAAATCCAGAAACAGAGGAATACAGAAACCTTGTCATAAATCTAAGAAAAGGCTGGAAAAGAGAAACAAGACCTCCTGAGGTCCCCTCCCAAGAGCAGGTGCCTGCAGCTGGCACTCAGCCCGGCATCACGCTGGGCAGGAGGCTGAAGGTGCCCGTCGTGGTGCCACAGGAGGAAGATAACCCTTTCCAGAAGGACAAGGACACGTGTGGCACCATAATGTCCCTGACTAGAAAAACTAGTGAGTCATCACCCTAACACCCAGCTGAGCAGTGTGATTTCATGCAGGACACACTTAGTTGAGCTAAATCTTTCTATTACGGGAAACAAAGCCGTGCAGCAGCAGCAGCCTAACAGTTCTACTTTGAAAGAGCTGTCACACTGACATGTCTCTAAAAGCAAAATTCCTTTTTATGCCAGTGGAAGGTCTGAAAGCCAAATGATGGGAACATGCCCTTCTAAGTTACTGAAGTATTTTCAGTTGTTTCTTTCCCTGAGGTATCTGCCACAAACAAGAAGATCCAAGACTGAAGATGGGATAACTCAGTCAAGAACACTGAAATACTTCTAATAATATGAGTAAGACCTAAGAAAATATCAGAGCTGCTGTTGCACTAAGCTTTGTAAAAACAATAAAAGAAACTGCCCCTCCGCTGAGACATTTCAAATCTAATCTCTGCTTTTAAAACAAGATTACTCTGGTACATAGAAAACATCGGGCTTTTGGCTGGGGAGAGATGTTGCTTTGTTTTTTTATTTTAAGAACTTGGAATTTGATAGGATCTAAGTATAAGCATTCAAAAAAACCATTAAATTTGAAAAGAGGCTTTGTTCATGAGTACTGGCAAGACTGATTGGTGTTAAGATGAAATGAGACTCCAAAGTATAAAACACTTCAAAATAAATACCAGCATGTAGCACTGCTGTGATTTTGCCAGCCATCTGCATGATTCATCCCCATATGATGGTTTAGCCCCCTATCTGTTTTTACCAAAGCATTTGCAATACAGGTTTGCTGATACAAAGCACAGCTTTTTTTTTTACCTCAGCTATTGCTAACTAAACCTGTCACTAATTCAAATCAATTCAGTTGGTCTAATTAAATCAGGAAATGGATCTGCTCAGAACTGGGCCTCTCTTCCACAATTCATATAGAAAAAGTATTTATGGTGAATGTTGCTATTCCACATCAGGAATTGCCTTTTTGAAAAACTGAGGGATTATTTTTGGTGCGAAAGGAGAGGAGAAATAGTAGGGGAAGTTTTTCAGCTGTAAGAGGGTAAATCTGAATACAAAGACTAAGAAACTGTAAGGAGTAAGGAATCAGTACCATATTGTCCTAAAAGCAGCAAGACTGGCTGAATGAGTGAGTGGCCTGGGGTAAAGAACAAAATGTTTCCTCAGCAAATCTCTGAGCCTACCCCAGTAAATTTTAATCTGGCTGGCAGCAATATCTCTGCCAAAGAGGGAGGATGCCTCTGCATTTTTTGTTCCGGTCAAGGCAGGATTTAATCCTAAACATTTTTTTTTTAAATCATTTAAACTCTAAAATTTATGTAATCACTTATGACTAACTCCTCATTGTAACAGAAGTTTTAGTGTATGCAATTATCTCTTTAGTTTGGGTTTTAAATTAATGTCAGTCATTCTCCTTCCATTTAAACTCTCATTTTTCACATGTACAACACTTCCAACCGGCTTTGAAAGAGAAATATCAAAGAAGCTAATTCCCCCCTGGTTTAATTTAACTGAAGAAAATAGAGTTACAGAAAGGACAGTTTTGAATCATTACAGTGTGTCTGAACTCTCACAAGCAAGACAGAAAGCAATGGCAAATCTATGGGTGCATAAAAAATTCAGTGTCTCTTACTGGGTTTTAATGAGGCTTTTTTGTTTTAACTTCAGGGAGGGCAGGGAAAGAGGAAAGTATTTCTGCAACACCACGGTAAACATACAATGGAACAACACTTTTCTTCTCTGACCCCTATTATGCTCCTGGAATTGCTCACAAAATCAAGCGTAATTGATGTGATTGTCAAATCCCCTTTCACCAAGCACCATAATAACTTCCTGCACCTAAATACTGTGGGACTCTTGTCAGAAGAGAAGTTCTCAGACCTTCCAAGAAGCAGCAGCTTTCTTGGCACCACCGTTCTGTTTCAATAAAATCATCTAATCTATATGCTAAATTATTCCCACATTTCAAGCTGTATCACTGCTGTGCTGTCACTCTGGTTTTGCTTTGGGACATTTTGTCCAGGCCAAACCTGACCATACAGAAGATGCCAACACTTAGCAAGTGGTTGCTTTAAAGACGCCTCATTACCTCTGATTTTGACTAACAAATGACGTAGGTAGGTTTAGAGTTTGCTATGATGAACCTGAAAAAAACTCCCATAATTATGTTCACTTTACTTATGTATTTTACCGAATTTGCTACATGTTCTAGTCCAGCTTTCACAGTATGAACTCCCCTGAATAACAAGAAATTTATAACCAAGCGCATTTTGGGCTCATCCCTTCTTATTTCTGTTCCCATATTAAGCAAACATAAGGATTCATAGTAAGAATGTGTGTACACATAAATATCAAATCCTGTTTCTGAGTTTTAACTTTAGAATTCCCTTCTCAGACAAAATTTGAATGCTTTAAAATGAGCCAGGAAAATTATCCAAGTGAATTGTGAACAAATATTTGAGAATGTTTGAGAAATTTGAAAGCAGGGTTTTGCTCTATTGGTTTGGCTCCATCTTTCCATGGGATTGATCTGAATGCATTATGAAGACTATTAGAATGCATCCCTCCTTTGCATGGAAAATGGAAATTCGCTGACAAATTACTTGAAGTGGAATGTATTCAATTCCATCCCCAGAGATAACATTTTGTTTTGAGAAGAGCCAGATGCACGAATGCTGCCAACTCTAGGCACACAAGTACTTAAAGCTGTGTATATTGTATAATTTAGAAGGTACCTCCTTAAAAAAGGCACTGCTGGAAGATGGCAATTGAGCAGAGAGCCCAGTACACTCCTGGTCCCTTTCTGGTTGAAAAAGGAGGCGAACCGCCTGGAAAAGCCCTGTCCCAGCAAGGCAGTTGGATTTGGGGAATCCAGAGAAGCAGCCTGGCAGCTGGCCAGAGCCAACACGGGGATGGGCAGCTGCTGACAAGAACAGCAGCAGCCACCGAATACAAATCTGTGCTAAAGCAACAAGATTTAGTAACACACGCTTACTGGTGGTGCTGCTGTTCTAAAAGGAAGCATTCCTAAAGAAAAACATTCCAGGCTTTGGATTACAAGCTTTCATTTTCAATGTTTTATATTTCAATTTTAGATTTAAAAGAAAGAGAAGGAAAAAAAACCACATAACAATTCTTGGTTTTTTCAGAAAGCAGAAACTTCTCACACACATTCATTTAATTAGTAAAGTAATTTGCTCGTGAAGGATCTCTGACAGTAAAAGTTGGTCCGCCCCATGTGGCTTCATGCATAGTGGAAAAGGATTTCTAAAACCTACACCTACAAGGTGAAGCAATCTTCCCTTTGCCCCAAGCACATTCAGTTTGGTACCCAGGATGTGAACAGCAGCTCTCTAGAAACTGCCCCAGGTCTGGGCAGTGAGATGCACAATGCTGTGGTTATATCTGAAAATGCAATGATCAGATAAGCACATTGAAAGAGTGACACTAACACATTGCAAAGATGACAGAAGTAAAAACTGCAGGAGAAGCAAACTACTATGAATGCTATATTTAAATCTGGCCATGATTTGGAGTAGCTCAGCACACCTTTTCTGTGGATCTCTCTTTGCCAGCATTCTTAAAATATTACTGCTAACCCATAAGAAGTATTCCTCATTGATTTTGACAGTCATATATATTTGATTCTTACCCAGAGATGAGTTTTCAGTGACTGACAAGTTAAATTTTTCCACGCCATTTGTTTGCAGTGGGGGCAGTCAGCTGTCTCTGTATGGCTTAAATCTCAGTGTGGTTCAGAAGATTTCATATTGTCGAAGGTTTCTTTCCTAAGAAACATTCACAAATTTAAAGTCAAAAAAGGTAGCCAAATAATCTGTGACTGACATTTGCACACACACACAATCACAATCAATATATTAACTCAGTGTTTATGGCTCTGCATGCAATTAACAGCACTGCAATTAAGTTCTGGCATAATACTGCATTTCAAAAGGCCAACAGAAGGATGAATATAAAATAAGCCAGCAGAAAAAAGTCCTTTGTCATTGCATTTTCCCTTAGGTGGCTGCATCCTTAAAGATGGACTCACAATAACTGGGACTGGGTTGAGCCTGTGAAATGTTCAGAAAAAAGTTACTTTATCATAGTCCTGCTGGGGACAATGTGACTCAAATGTCAGTACCTGTTCTGAAAACAAAAGTAAGGCATGAGTCACTCGGCCCATTATCAAATATCATCGCCAAACTAGATGAGAAAAAGATGGTGATCTGCAATGTGACCCACTGCTTAATACCACACTTTTATCTCCTTTCTATTCTGAAGAATCCCGCTACAAATGTTGTTAGATTTCCAAGCATCTCAGCAGCATGGATTACCTCCTTTCAGAAAGATGCTGTCAGATCCATCTGTGCAATGCCTACCCCCCAGTCACAGCAATGGCTCCTGCTTTGGTTGATTTATTTCCTCCCGAGTGCCCATTCAGGGTTTCTGCCCTTGCACCTCATCCAAACAGGCTAAACGATTGCTGTTGCAGCTGCTCATAAAGTTTCCAACCAAACAGCTATCCATCAAAAACCGCCACTCTGTAGAAATTTATGCTTGTCTTACAACACGTCAGTTTTGATTTACCAGGGGCAATCTTTTGCTTTCCAGTGGGATTTCTGACAAAAAACACACAGCACATTTTACTCCAGAGCGCCCAGGGGTGGGTGTGCTCATGCAGCACCATCCCCCTGGGCCATTTCAGCCTCAGCTCTTCTCACAGGTCTGGATGCCTTTTAAGGGACCTGGAAAATGAGCACAGACTTTACAAGGTCGCTTATCTTTAACACACTTTCTAAATATTTAAATGTGATCTATTGTTTATGACGTTTCTTGATGAATCCAGGGTAGCTGCCCAGGAGAAAGGCTGCCTGCAGTTTAGATGTCACCACTGCAATGCAACAGTTAAGCAAGGATTTTCATGGACATGATCCTGGACTCAGGACCATGGACAGCACAATTTGACTGATTGCCTTGTTATTGCTTTGGATCTGGTCAGAGAAATAATCCTGATCGTTTACTCACATAATTTAAACTGCAAAGGACACGAGCCAGATGTCAGACTAAATACTTCTGGCTGGTGTTTCTTTAATCCTAGTTGTACGGCTTCTTTTCTCAGATTACTTAATGGATGTAACACACAAAACTTAAACACAGAAAAGGTTCTCTGTCATTAGCAGTCACAGAGCTCTACTACCATCAGAAAAAAAATAAAAGTGACCATGCAAGATGCTCTTCACTTTGGAGACACAAAACACATGGAAGCTAATTTGTTTCTCTGCTATTACCATTTCTGAACCTGCCAAGAGTCTCCTAAACTGTGTCCTATTTTATTCATAAGAATTATACAGCACTTTCAGTAAAGCAGCTGGCAACTACCACTCATTCTGCCTTTTAAAGCTGAGTAAGCAAACCCTCCTGTTTTATTAACCAGTACAGGTTTTGTTAGTGCCATCTGTAATACAGGTGATTCTATTCATTGATTACCGGGCTGCCATGTGCTAATTAGCTTAATTACACCTCAGAAAATGATCACTCTCAATTCTCCAGGTTTTGTGAGAGGTAGATGATCTGCCTGATCAAACAAATCATTCCAGAACAGAGCGCATCTGTTGTATTTTATCCTTGCATTGTAATCACAAACCTATTTCTGAAAAACTCCCAAGGAGCCAGGAGTGATTCAGAGTTAAGAGGTCGGGGCGTGGAGCAGGAACACTTACAAACGAAGGTAACATCTCGTGCTTCTTATCTGCTTGTGCCCATTCACCACAGATACTTGAAATGTATTTGCTATCCAATTAGTGCTTGTTTCTGTCCTTTGGTACTGCTTTAAATCAGTTTAATGACTGAAAATTGCTGAGCACTCTGGCTATCTTGACACTAAGCAGTTTTAGCATTGTTTTCTAGCATATGTTACTTTATTCAAACAGTTTGGGTTTATATATTCTTATGCATACACACATAAGGCATAATGATCTGTGAAGTAAGGGCGGAATAAAGCTATCTCCTGCATGGTAATTCTGAAGTCTCAAAAAATCAGTTTGAAATTGCATGGCTGCCTCTACGCAGCACAGGCTTCACAAAATTGTGTCCAAAGTTTGCATCTCGCCATGTGGTAAATCTGTGTACATGGCAGGTGACAGTCTAGTGCTTCAAATCCAGTTCCCACTTCCTTTTTTATCTCCATGTTAAACTGGTGGCAAGTGTCCCTGTCCTTTTTAAAAAAGTAGAAAATAGTTATGTAAGAAATTAAAAAATAATATAAAATTAAAACAATGTTCTTTTAAACAAAATAGAGCTTGCAGCATGGCTCTGCTGCATGGATCCTGCCACGTGCAGCTGTGCTGTTCTGCAGGCACTTTCCCCAGTGCTGGCCCCTCCCTTATCAGACAATGAACCCAACCTTGCTGGCCACAAATTTGGCCAAAAAAGAAAAAGGCCTTCTAAATATTTTTGACAATACTTATTAAAAATATCACATATAGCTTCTCTAGTCATGTGTCTCTGTCACCCAAAGGGAATAAACACTCTAAAAAGGACGTGAAGTGGGCTAACTCATAGTCAATGCAAAACCGAAATCTATTTCAAGAGGCAAAGCCTCTAAATTTAAGAAAAATATCCTTTCTTTGGCTATTTCAGTATTTTAACTTCAAAAAAACAAGATTAAGTGACTGCAACTTAGAAAGTCCTTTTGCAGATCAGCATTAGGGAAAGTTTCAGGAGCTGTAAGGATTTTTAAAAACCAGACCGATGAACATACTGCCCTTCTACATGCTTTTAAACTTGAAGTTCCAGCACTGGTGAATTTATTGTGCAGATTATGATCAGACAAGGCTAATGTGCATGAGCTAAAAGTATAAACTGAGAAGTTATATCCTGGTTTTTCCCGTTTTGTTTGATCCAACCAATATGCATATTGTATGAATTCTTCCACAAAGAATAAATGAGCTTAACTTGAACAGAACTTTTATTGTTGAGTAATTGACATTGACTGTCATTACTGTTCCTACTGATTCAGAGAGCTCCTGAGCACATCTTTCTGCAATATCTTTGTAGAGTTATAGGATTTACTTCACTTAGATGTGGCGCATACCTCATCGCTCTGGGAGTTATCCAAATGCTTCCCGTGCCCATTAAACTCCTAAAACCATATGAAGCTCTGTTACTTTCTGTGGGTTATAATAATGGAAAAATATGTTTTGAACTATCAACTTACCATAAACTTCAAAGAAACTGAGAGTGTAAAAAAAGTATTTCACTATCTCCAGTTTCTGAACTATATGATTAGGACTAAAATATTAAAATATGAGAAGATCAATTATTGAACCACATTCATTTTTCATTGACACTTTTTGTCAAGTAAGCCAAGCTTCAATTTCTCAGGCTTCATACAGTATATCTTATTATGGTAATTCTTTTTGCATTTTGCCTTCAAGTTTGTCTGTTATTTTTTAAACTCCTACATCACAGAAGTCGACCGCATCATAAGGGAGTAACACTGTTTTATAAAAACTCTGCAAGAAGGGGTTTTCTCCATGATCTTCTGCTTCAGGGTTATGTAGGATTTCTCTCAGACATTTTTCCTTTTCCCTTTTCCCTTCCCAGCACAAATCCATTCATGCTTTTTCTCACAGACAGACAAGAAAACATCATTAACTCTCAGCTTTCACTGCAGGAGTCCCTGTGCCACCACACAGTTACTGTGTAACTGAGAGAGAGATCCAAACTAAACTTAAAATCGGCTGCTGTGCAAGAGTGGGAGATAAATGAGCTCAGAACTTCATAGCCGTGCTCCAGTATCCAGCCTAGCCCTTCTGAGCTATGCCTTTTGTAAGCTATTCACTGTGATCTTGGACAGTAACTACTTCAGGAAATTGTTTTTCTTCCTTTTTTTTTTTCCCCTTTGTTTGTTAATAATATCGTAGTTAATATTATTGTTTCTCTTTCTTCGTTTCTCTTTCAGCTTTCTTCTTTTACTGTTTCACAAGCTCTTTGCTCAGAGTTTGGAGTGAGACGCAGGACGTGCTGAGATATTCTTCTACTTAGATTGTTTATTAATTTCTTATCTATGGCATAGCTGCACAGAGCACTCCTCTCTAAGCTAACAAGGTGGAAAATGGCCGCGAGTTGCAACTTCCAAGGCCATTTAAAGTCCAATCTATCCAATTATAAGTTGCCAACTACTATGTTTTTACTTATAATCCAGTAACTATTCATTTATCATCCACATTGCGGGTTTTTTTTGAACCAATATCAAACTATCCAGGCTTGTGAAGAAGAAGAAGGAAGAAAGAAGTAGTAAAAACCCATACCCCAAATCCTGCATCTTGCTACTAATACATTACTAATAACTCATAAACTTAATTTTCTACATCTCTACATATTCCACCCAGTGACATAACAAATTGCTTTTTAATTACACAGTAGCAATCTTAGTGTTATCACCTGAAAAGAGAAGCCTTTCCCAAGGCCTCAGGTCAAACACTGTGTGCTTTTGAAAATCATTACCTGTCAACACTGAAAGATTGAAATCATCTGAACCCAGGGTTCCAAAATTTGTTCTGTTTTTTGGTTGGTTGGTTTTTTTGCTTGGTTTAAGTTGGTTTCTAATATATAATTCAACAAGGAATTCCAAGCTACTAGCCAGATAATTCGATGAGTCAGAGCCAGGTAGCTGCCATGCAGTCTCTGTCTCCCAGACTGAGTGATCACCCAATACTGCGGCACATTTCAGGGACATATACATTTACTCCTCTGCGCAAGTCCTTTTATCTGTCTTTTCTCTGCAGTGTCTGAACACTTTCCTGTAATGTATTAAGAAATATGAATATTATACATCACCTCTGTGGTTCTCTTTCTCGTGTTCATGTAGGTGAGGAGAGAAATATATTAATGTTAATGACGGCTTTAACTTCCTTAGTACTTATGCTGCTTCCAGCTTTTCAGAGCGGGGACTCTTTCTTACTGGTAAGACCATTTGGGCTTAAAGCTCTATCTGATTTTAGAATGTATTAGGGTGAGAGTCTGCATTTCAAGGGAGCAGTAGTAATGGATTTAGTAACCTGTCTAAAGCAGCATAAATTTGGCGTGCCCAGAGTCGGTGAGACACTCATGGACTTTTCAAGACAGTGGGCACCCAAAGGGCCCTGCAGGGTGGGGTGGCACAGCACGACTGCATCTCTGCCCCAGCACCACACTGGGAATGCTCTCCAGAGCCCTCTGCTTCTCAGGACCTCTCAGTCCTGCAATGTTCACCGTCTGAGGCTGTCTGTACCACCAGCAGCCCTCCATGATGGTTTTTTATGGATGCTGTCAGTGCAAACCCCAGCACAGGGGACTCGGTGACTGTGGGTCTCACTGAGGTTTCACTGAGGTTTCAGTGTGTTGTTGGCTGTTCCCTTCCAGTTGCTTTCCAGTGCTTGAGAGCAACCGGTTTCTTCTCATCCTCTGATCTCAGAAAGTTATCTCCGATTCCTCCAGTCAGTACACTGATATTTCATCATTTGTTGTGGTTTATATTCACTGTTACCATATTTGAAGCAGAACAGCAACGTTTTCATACCAAAGGTGTTATGGACAGCTGGTTCAGGCAATCATTATACATTCCTGTACAGCTTTCTCCGAAAGAAAATGTCTGAAGGAAACTTTCCTCTGCTTGTGATAAGAAAACATTCCCTTCTTTCTCTTGGTGCAAGAGGTGGCCCAAATGCCTGCAGCCTCCGGTGGTGCAGGACCAGTGCTTGGCACACGCAGGGATGGCCCAGGGCTGTGGCTTTCCCACCACCCGGCTGGGGGTCAGTGCCACACTGAAATGCTCCTGCCCTGGAATCCCAGTGCACAGGAGCACAGCCAGCCCATGGACCGTCCTTTCACAGACATCGGTGAAGCTGACACTCCCCAGCCCCATATCTCTCCCATCTACTCAGACTCCATTCAGCATTTCTCTTCCAGCTGTCCCTGAGCCTACAGACATCCTCTCCTCTAAGCTGCTGTTCCCACTTCAGAAATACGTTTTGGAAAGCTATATCATTATGTAAAACAAAAAAGTCCCCTTTTAGTACTTATCTTTCTCCTAATACAGTTTCCAGTTGTTTGTAGGCTTTGTTTAATGTCATCTTTTCAATTTAAATGCTCTTATTCCAAGATAAGAAAAACAATTCCCTGACTTGCATTTCTTTTATCTGTCCTAATTAGTTTTTTAATTAATTCATAACTCCAAAAGCCTTCATTTATTTCATGTTTCAATTTAACTTCCAAGCTGGCATAATCAGATTAGCAATCAAACCTATTTTGAAAATACTTCTCCTCACAGGAAGCTGGGAAAACTCATACAAAAGTGCCTGTGCAAATCTAAGAAGCTTATGATTCCTGCTTTGTTCTCCCCAGTCTGATGTTCAAGTTTGCAGGCATCCCACTCAATCTGATGGGAACTTACTTACAAGGATGATTCTTTCCCCCAGCAACAGCTCTGGTATTATTAGTTATTTGCACTGCAGTGCTTGGAAAGGATTCAGAGGAATGGGGATCTGGGTTACACTGAGCGACACGATGCCTCCTGGGCACAGCTACCCACACCTCCCGTTTCCAGAATCACTGCTCTCCCCGTAACGCCAATGTGCTCTGCTCCTCAGCAGTGCTAAGTGACATTTCACGGGTGTCTTTGGAAAGCAGTCCATTAAAAAGTACAGGCAGCTGCAGATCAAAAAGGCTGTGATCAAGCAGAAGCAGATAGCAGGGAGTTGTACCCTTCTCCAGAACACTTCCCCTGCACCGCTCTGGTTCAGGAAAGCATCACACTTTGGAAAAGCACTTAAATATGTGCTCGTCTTTGAATAGCTGCTCCATCACCCTGAAGTCTCTGAAAGATAAGCAGCCTCAAGAGCATCTTGAATAAAGACAGACTTAGCATGTGATTACACTCTGTAGCTGATTTGGGATCTGGCAAATGTAACCCCAAAAGTAGAAAGTCATTGTCGTGGCAGACTTACAGAGCATCGCAACACTGTCTGTGCCAATCACACAGCAACACTGAGACTTCTTATTCACCTAATACTCCCATTCTTGACAGCTTTGCCCTGGAAATGGAGAAATTATGCAATGTTTCCTACAGCATCCCTTCTAATCTTTCTGCTGTCAAATTCTGGAGATATTCAGAACCCTCTTTGCCATGATAATATTTATAACACTTTTCTAAAAATCCTAATAAACAGTGTCTCGTTTTTGTGCTCTCCTTCAAGTATAACCTGACTCCACAAAGGACTCGTTCAAAACAGCCCAAACACACCAATGGTTCACACCACACTCACATCTCTACATCTCAGAAGACTTTTTTTAAAGATTACATAGCATGCAATTTTCTTTCATATGGCTGTGAACAGAGAGGAAAATGTTAAGAAATTACATACGTTAGGAACCTTTCCATTTATATTTTGAACTTCTTCATTCACATATTAAGAAGCAATTGAGAGAATCACAACGTAATAATTTCAGCACAGGCGTTGAAAATGCAAAGTTTTTACTTCCTTGGACACATCAAACCCTTAAATATTTTAAAATTTAACTAAACATTTACTACCCCACTCCCAGAAAGCCCTGTAGTGTCTGGTCAAGGTCAATGCAATCATAGAAATATGGACACATACCGAAAGAGAGGAATAATACCCATAATGACAGTTTCTACTGTGCTACACTAAGGACAAGTTTAGTTGGATAAAAGCTGCATGAGAATTTTACCAAGCCTCAAAGTTTCATGCATACAGATGAACAAAACCTTGAAAAAGATAGCTATGAAAAATAAGAATTTAAAATAAGTATAACTACTCATCTATCTGTGTAATATTGAAGCTTCTCTTGCTTTTAAAATCATTCAGAGCAAATCTAAATGATATGACATGACAATACAGTTTAAATTAAGTCATGCACATTAATCAATATTAATTTATTTTTATAGCAAGTAATATCTGTTGTCAACATTTCATCTTTAGAAAAGGATTAACAACATTAAAACCAGCTCTCATGATGAGATAAAATTAAATGTGTATTTATTCTTGCTAAAGAATGTATGTATTGCTCCTATCATGTCATTAAATTAGCTTTCAATTAATTCACAGTATTTGCATGTTTGCACATTAAACATTTGTACTGATGAACTGCAGATTCTCTGCTGAAATTGCTAATTGTGCAACTGCAAGAAGATTATGTTTTACAAAGCCAGAAAGATATTTCTTTTAAAAGCATTCTGCACATGCCCTCCTGTAAAACATTGCAGTAGCTGACAGTACCCAGATTCGGATGTCTGTGTGAGCTGAGTGGGAAATAATCTTCCATTAATTTTCAGATAACTTCTGGATGCCATGAGTGGCATGATCCTCAGTGTCATGTTTTTTCTTGGGATTTTCTTGACAACTGAAACACATTCATAATTCATCTGCTTATAAAATCCACGTGAAGAACACGTCAGAGAAGGGGACACAGCTGTACCTGCCACGCTGCAGTGCTCAGGCATCACAGCATGGCCCGAGTCTGTCCCCTTAAAAAAAACCCACAGCTTTAGCTGGCTGCAAAACAACCTCAGAAATGGTTATAGGGAAGGGCTGAACTCTGCCAGCATTGCAGTTCTGTCCCAGCATACTGTACCACCACGGGTGCAAAAGGGAGGTCGTCCGGGTTTGGGCTCCAGAGCTGCTCTCACGCTCCAACCTATAGTCCAGCCAGGCTGGGATCCGTTTCCAGCTCCTGAGGGGACATTCAGAAAACCCCAGTGACACCTATGAGTTACATATGTGATGTGTGGGGACTGTGTGCCATCCTCCACCCACCCACCTCCACAGCCCATTTCTGCTGCTCAGGACAATGAAAGTTTACCAAGGCAGAAATCAGAGCTGCAAGCAGAGCAGCTCGGGGGCTTTAATACATTTAGAGTTGTGTCCTGCTGTGCAGGTTGTGTGTCACTTGGGTTTGTCACCTCTGAGGGACGTTGGAATGCAAGGCAGAGGTGCAGCAGCTACAGAAGTGCCTGTGCAAAAGGTGGCTTTGGTCAATTTTTTCCTCCATAAGGGCTATTATAAAGTTCCTAAATCATCACTTTGCTTCAATTTCGCTTACTCTAACATACATAAAGGAAAATTATGATGTATTAAAAGATCATTATCTATAAAAGCCATAATTTTACCTTTTCTTCTCCTCCATCCAGGGAGTGTTATGGGTCCAACTGGGCACACCAGTGAGAAAAAGCAATGCTACGTTTTGTTTGTTTTATATATAAACTATTACGGGATGCAGGAGGCGACAGTTAAGAGGTGTGTGACCTCTCAATACTGTTCCCATGTTAGCCTCTCCTACAAACACCTCCTGCCTGCAGTGTGGGTGCAGGGGGTGTCGGCAGAGATGGTGCACTAAGGTGTAGCACTCTGTTGCTTTTAGCGGTGCCTTAATGCTTTCCTAAGCATTTTGCTTGAAGGATTTAATACTTCCCATCATCTCCTTTTGCTACATATCCCTCTGTCTGACATGTAAATAATGAAAGTGTACTCTTCCTATTTTGGTATCTCATGCTGACAATCAGCTGCAGGGGAAACGCAGTCGGTCAGAGTTTGACGGGAATGGAAGAGAAAACAGGCTGGATTTTGTCTGTGCAGTAAGTTTCAAAGGCAATCCCATAAACTCTCTTCAGCAATGCTGCTGGAAATGCTCATCCCTTTGCAGAAGTCCCCAGCTCCAGCTGCAGTTCCCACTAAACCATATCAGAAGAACACAGGAGATTTAACAGCTCTGACAAGCACGTGACTGGCCACGCCTCCCTGTGTTTTAGGGTTATGAGTGAGCCTGAAGGGAAAACCAGAAACTTTCGTGCAGAAATAGAAAGCGCCGTACATGTAACTGGGCGCTCTGACCACAACAGTGCCATGTGTGGCCACCACATCGCCCACAGCCATGCTCACTGATGTCCCTGGGGGCCTGGCGTGATTGCCCAGGGCTGGCAAATCCAGAGGGAGAGGGAAACACCTTCAAGGGCTTGGCAGCCTGGATAACACAGAGTGGAAATGTCCATTTGCCAAATCCAGTGAAAGCCAAGTGACGTTTCACTGTTTCGATATTTTTGAAGCTTGGATTAATCTGACTCCCAGACTAGATTTTATGAGCTATGAAGATGGCTTTAATATTGATCTTTTTTGTATTCTCTTATGCCAGCTACTACTTGCAACTGGATGGAAATCTTCCAGGAATATTGACAATACCTGAGATATTTTATCCACAGAGATGCTCCTTATACTGGAGGAAATAAGAACCTTTCACTAAAAGCTTGGGAAATATTCATTATTTATACAATCAAAACCCCGTCTCGGGTCCCTGTTTATGTACTTCTCTGTCAAAAACTTCTACACTGTTCTTATAAGTATCAGAGCCTGCCTTTTGGGTGCTGAAATTTCACATGCTTACGGAAATTTAGGCTTCCAGCAGCTTGCAGCCCCCCCGCACTGGAACTGAGTATTAAATCTATGTTGAGGTCAAAAAGCAGTTGGTGTCACTCTAAAGTATCCAATCCCTTCCCCCGGGTCCCTCGCACAGTTATCCACAGGCAGTGAAGAAGCAAGCCTGGTACTTTATTTTCACACCGTGTATTTCTCGCAGAATGGTTTTCCCCGGTGTTGGAATATTTTTGCCCCAGTGAAAATTTATATTGTGAAGCTTCTGAAAGTGGGTGCTCGGGCAGAGGCACCTGCACCCTCAGCTGCTTCAGAAAGCAGAGCATAAACCACCCAAAGCCAACAAGCACCAAGGCTTTGCCTCACTTGGGACACTCCGAGCGCTTAGGTAGAGTTGTAGTTGCAGATAACCCCATGTAATACACAGAAAAAGATCATTCCCCCTGGAAGCGTCTCTGACTCTCCACTGACTGCAGAGATCCCGGTGCAATTACTCTCCCAGCCTGTATGCCTCAGGCAAGGGAAATCCATACCCCTTTTTTGTAGACTTAGCACTAAAATGCCTTGAATTGCTCCTGTTTTGCCTTCACGTTTATCCTCTTCCTCTGTGTTGCCAGATGTCTGCAGAAGGCATCTGGTTCTTCCCATTCAGTCCTCTAAAAATTAAACTCTTTGCTGATATCACTTTCCTCTGACCTTCCAGAAGCAGAAAGGAAAAGTGACACAGGTTTCAAATTCAGAATGGATGGAATAAGTAGATACAAATGTTTTCTTTATGAATGACAAATAATGACAGTAGAGAACACCCAAATACATCTTTGAGACATTTCCTAACTGGAGGGAGAAATAACTTAAAATGTGCAATAAAAATTTTATAGCAGTTGGTGATTTCACTTTATAAAACCTGCTAGGAAAAAAAAGTTAATGGCATAATAACTTTTTTTTCTTTAAAGAAATGATTATTTGGGGGGTTTTAGGTTTGACAGTTTCTTGTAAATCTAATCAGCCAGCTAGTAATTAATAATATTAAATTGCTTCATGTCTTTTACACTGTATCAAGGCAGACCACTGAATGCTCAGGTTTCTCTTACAGGCCAGTTCACATCAGCTGTGTGCACACAGAAGAAAGCATTCTGAGATGTGTTAAATAACTGCCAGCAGAAACTCAGGGCAAGGGAGCAGAGGACACAGGATTTTTACCAGCGTGGTTGGAAGACTCTTTATTTTACTTTGGATACTGCCCCGTGTATCTTTAGCATTTCACTTTAAAGAAGAATCAGGTAATTTGTGTCTGATGTGTCTCAAATCAACACTCAAACCCCCTGACACACTGTGTTTTCATCTATTACGCTTTTGATCCTTGAAGAGACTGAATCTGTTTGAACCAAATTAATTTTCAGCATTGGGGATGACACTACAATTTTTAGCTACAAACTCAGTTCAAATGAGGAACGAGGAAGTGCCAAAGTGTCAAAGACAGGGAGCTGGAGATGGCTTTGGTACTTCTGTTAATTTGGATCCAAGATGATAGATGGGACCACAGGGCACAAAAAAAGTTTGTGCTTGAAATAAACGTTAAAAAGATAAGTGGAATAACCAGAGTTCAAACACAAAATTCAAAGTGTCCGTTTCCTTTATATCCCCACCTTCAGAGTTTCATTTTAAAACTCAACTCAACCAGAGTTTAATGGCAAGAGATGATATGAAGTTGAATCAGCGGCTGGCAGTCTGAAGAGAAAATACAGAGAATCATTGCACAAGAAAGGAGGTAGCACAGTGCTGAGTGAGACTTGAAATTTATTTTTGTCCATTTTAATACTTTTTATAAGTTATTACATATCTCAAAGAAAAATGAATGTGCTACAGTGGCTTTATTTAAACCTCAGTGGAGTTTGAAGTTATTTGGATTTGTCTTTGAGCAATTGCATTTTTGCTCTTCTTGTCTCCAATCAGCAGACACGTAAGCCAAAATCCTGTTACAAAATCAAGTAGCTTTTCATCTTCAAATATTAATTATCACAAACTCTTTGTGAAGCTGACAAACATCACTGCCCTCCATTCCTCAAAGGAGACAGACAGCAGCAAAGCAGCTTTCCTGAAACCACAGAGAAACCATCCCAGAGCCTGAAATGTGATTTAACTTCTGTGCTTTTCTAAACTGAGCAGTTGCAGTGGCAGTGCCTTTGTGACAAGTGTCACTGGGCACTACGTCAGCAAACACTTTAAATCACTCTTTTGAAAGTCTGTAGAAGTGAAAAAACATCCTCATGGCAGAGCCACCTGCAGGAACTTGCCTCATGCAATTCCATAGATACTCAGTTCAGGCAAAATGTTCTCCAGGCCAGCATCCCCACAGGCACATGCAGAGGTGATGGATCGATCCGAGGCACAAACTGCGGGCAAATGTTTGTAATAATGCAATGCCAAGAAAGGGAGTGCAGAGCTTCACCTCTGCACGTGATTTTAACATCACATATGTGAGGGAGCATGGATCCCGTGCTCCCCAAATCGATTTGGTTTCAGTCCAAAAAGAAGAAAGGTTAACTTTCTTACCTTTAGAACTAACTACTACTAGACTTTAGAAAACCTACTTTAGAAACCTTCTGCTTTCTTCAGTTAAGCAGAAGGTTTATAACATTTGGTGTAGCCTGAGTGTTCCTCGGCACAGAGCCTTTATCTGTCTGTCCACAGGAACTTGTGCAACGAGCTCCATATCCTTGGCCAAGACTTGTCACATCTCCCCACAATATAAATCCTGCTCTAAGCACAAAGTACATCACTTTCATCAGAAGTCTCTCACTTCAAAGGGAAACTGCAGTGGAACAGAGCATTAAACAGATCCATGGGGTTCATAAACGTTTATAAGCCTCCTAAAAGCAAAACTCTTACGGTTCATCTTCTCAGCTAAAAAAAGGCTCGGTTTTAACTTCTTTTTTTTTTTACACCGAAATACAGCAATATCTGTGAGCTGTTCAAAGCTCACAGTGAAGATACTTCAGGTATCTTGGTCACTCTCATGCACAGACCGGCACCGAGGGCAGCCCGAAGGAGTAGCATTCCCCCCACAGTTGGTGGCTCCCCACACAATTTGATAATAAAAAACGTGGTTGAAAGCAAAACTCAGGATACATATTGCTACAAAAATAATGTGTGAAAGCTTCCACTCGCCAGTGCAAGTTGTTTTCAGTGGAAAAGACGTGATGAAATGTTATGCAGCAGGTGGGAGCTCCATTACTAAATGCCCAGAAGGAAACCAGACGAAGGATTTTTTTTTTTGTCTGCTGAGAATTGACCATTATTATAATTGAATAACCTTTTTTAAAACGAGGTACTGAGCAAAGTTTTCATGACCCTAATTGCTTCACATAACTTCCCACGTCACGTCCTATTGTTGTTCGAATCCTAAGTGTCACTTGGTATTCATGACAACTCATAAAGCCTATCATTTGTGATAATTGATGTCATTAATTTACCATCTTTGAAGGCCTTTCTGTAATCATTAGCTAAACCATACGGGATGGAAAATCAATGATCTGAACTATGTCATTAATAATAATATGTTAGGTGTGAATGAGTTTTTTCCCAAAATATGAATTCTTCAGGTTATTTAATTTCTACTATCACTGTAGAGAACCTATAACCTTGACATAAACCAAAGTTTTGGTATGACCCAACACAGTTATTTAATTCTAGCTCCCTTTTTTCTTTAACTGGAGAAAATTTGATATTATTTTTTATACATCATGTAAAACATTAGCCCCAGATAAATTAAGACAGCCCAATGGAAACACTGAGGACCAAATCTGCTCTAGTGTAATTACTTAAATAAAGTGTCTGAGTACTGAAAAAAAATCCTGTGATCCTGAAATCCTGGCTCCTGAAACCCTGAGACAGAATAAGACCAGTAAAATTTTGCGACTAAATTAATGGATATTGTATTTTCTTTATTTTCTCCTCCCCTCCATAAAACTCCTGGGGACTTTGCACTCTGCCTGGTGTTCTCTGCAGAAGGTGCAAGCATCAAGGGAAAATAATGTAAAGGAAATCACACAATCTCCTCAATTCTGTGCTGTATCTTCCAATACCTTTCCTCTCCTAAATCAAGTCGAGGATGGGCTTTACCTGTTGTCCGTATTTTCACTTTGCAGGGAGGAAAGAAAGAGATCGCTGCAGTCATCAGGTTTAATTCCAGCCATTGACAGTGAGGACTCCTCCATCTCGGGGATGTACCTGGGTCTCACAGTGGTGGAACACCAGAGGTGCTGCACAGAGCATTACCAAAATGCAGCCCAGCACATCACACCTTCTAAATGCCCCTCACGAACTGCCTGACCTCAACCCCGAAGCTTGTTCAGAGCTTCTTGTTTAAACAGAAATATCAGCCTTTTTTTTTCCAGCTGAGAGGATGGATGGACCCAGAAGGCAGAGGTTTCCTGGCTAAATGCTGCCTGGAGGCATATAAAGCACTGTAAGTGCTATTTTCTCCTGTGAACTTTGAGCCGAAGCCTGTTGAGCCTTCCTGAGCTCGGTGATGCTGGTATTTTAGATTTCAGCTGACGAGGGCAGTGTGTCATCCATGCACCCAGAGCCAGCAGCACACAGCAGGCACTCAAGGGCCAGCACAGCTCCCAGCTCCCGGGGAAGCACGACAGAGGAGGTATTGGAAGCTTCACCGTGAGGAACAGCAAGCAGCGGTTACAGGGCGTGAGCCTGGGAGAGGTCTTCTCCCGAAGACACACTGGGAGATGGTGACTTGTCCTGAAGTGAGACCCCTCTGGGCACCCTCCTGCCCTCTCCCTGCCCACTCAAAGCCAGATCCATCACCCCAGCCCTGGCAGGAGACAGCAGGAAGAAAAGCAGTGCCAAGAAAGTAAAGGGAAACCTCTGACTCCGCCCTGGTTGTGGGTGTCGAGCAATATATCCCTATCCATATACTATATGCAGATCCCAAACTCTAATTTCTAATGCCTCTTCTCCTCTTGCCTAAAAACCCCTCAAAATGACAGCTTTATAAGACAGATGTTGCTGAAGACAGGATCTGACTGACAACATCTTTACAAATGAGGTGCTGTCAGGCAGAATGCATCTTGATTTGTGGATTTGCAGAGAAAAATGCTTAAAATGTTTACTCATAAACTCAGCAGATTTGCAACAAAGAAATTAAAAGATATTAAAGCCTAGCAAAGTTTAATGCCATTTTATGAGAGCTACTTTAAAGAATATTACTTCATTATGTAAATAAGACTTTGCTGTTTAAAATTGAATAATTACCAGTGGCAAAAGCAGCAATACGGCTGTGAATGCCTGAAAAATCACTGACATCAACATCACTGATAAAGAGAGTATGTCTGCTTTTGCCTTAGAGGAATATACTAGCAAAACCCATTTTTTTTGGTTGGTTGTTTCAGAATGCTGAAATTTGTCTGGGGAAACTTCTGAAGAAACACAGTTTCTCGGCAGAAAGTTTGCATTTCAGAGCAGTTTCCAAAGAAATAAATGGCTGTTCATAGAAATCCGGTCTGTGTCTGGCTTCTGCCGTGTGTTTATTAAATCGGCAGGGGCAGGGATTCCTCTTTGCAGCTTCCTATGCATTAGCAGCATCACTTCTGAGCGGTTTGCTCGGCGTGGCAGAGTTTCCCATGCCACGTGTGCCCCGCAGGGAGGCTCCTCGCTGCCCTCCCTGGGCTTTGCTGCCTGCCCAGAGCTGGACCCTCGCCAGCACAGAGTGACAGAGGGAGGCTGAGGCTGCCACTGGGGTGTTGGAATTTCCATATTTCGTTTCCTTCGGCACGGTGCAGAGTTTCTGTTTCCATCAGAGATCAAGACAACTTTGATGGGGCTATTTTTATTTTGTATTACATTTTTTCATTGCTGCAGGATCCCTTCTCCTTGCCTTGAACTGAACCACGATGAGTTATCTGCCTGTTTTCAATCATCAATTCTTTGGGGAAAAGGAAAAGAAGGCAATCACACACTGCAGGGACAGCAGCATCTGTTTTTATAAAGATCTTCTGGATGTTTCTAAGTGAAGATGAGTTTTACTGTCATCCCTTAGTGAGAACCAGAGGAACATCCTCAGGAGGCTGAACTGGCATTTGGGCACCTACGAAATTTGGCTTTCACTAAAACTCATTTCCTTGCAGTCTCCTTGAATTAATTCTGGTGGCTGACACATGACTGTCCTGGCTCACTACGAAGTCCTTTTCAAACCTCTTAGAAACTGCATTCCTGGATCTTTCTTGAGAACATAATTGTATTCATTCTAAATTTGATTATTTTAATTGCCAGCCAAAAGAACTTTCTTTCATTACACTCACAGAAAGCTTATAATTTTCCCCCTCCTACAGTCACTAACCAGCTTGCATAAAAGAAAATACATTAAATTGATTTTCTTCCATAGGAAATACATCAAGGAATGGAGAGGATTGATTTCCCTCCATCAAAAACAAGACATAAATGTTTTTAATCCAGGTGCTGAATTCAGTTATCATGTACAGTATGAAAAACTGTGCCATAAATATGAAATTAAATGCATAATAGCATGGAACAATCTTCTCTCACATTATCTTAAAGTATCCATTTTTTTGGCAGGACACAAAATAAACCTTTAAGCATTACCTACACCCATCTATTTTCCAGTGGGTTCTAGTACTTATTTATGCACGTTTCTGGAATGCTCTTTGGAAAGGATCGTGTTTCATCATCTCTCTCTGATTTCAGTAAGCAGACTCAGAATGCAATGTTCTTACCAAATATAAGAGTGGCAAATCTCATACTGTGCTATGGCAGACTGCGCTCTTCCATCATGTATCAATCCCATGAAGATTTATAACTGAGGATATAATTTGCAGCCTCCTTTGAAGATTTTATCTCAAGGCTGCACCATCCTTGACTTTAAAATCATCCATGCAGATTTTATGGGTCAAAGCTGTAATTACATCAAATTTTAATAAATCTTGCGGCCCGTATAAGGCAAAAAGAAGGCAGAGTTAGAAATACCAGATTCAAGCGTTGCAAAGTTTTCAGCTCAACTGCTACATTAGAACTTGGGTTTATCCTTAGTGAAAATACATTAGTCATTATATCCTTCTGAGGTCATTATCACAGACAAGCTGCTGTTGAACAGAATGATTTCCCCATATTTTCCATTTGAAAATAATTCCCAACAGCTCCTCTCTTCTGCACTGCAAGCACAAGAGGAGAACAGTTTTCCATGATGTGCGTGCCCACAGGAGGTGCTGAGTGCTGTAGCAGGAGTGCTGTCTGCTGTTCATGCACAAAGGATCCATGTCCCATCACAGCCCTCACTCTGGGCAGGCAGCAGGATCCAGGGAAGTGTGGCAGGGATGACCCGTGCCACCAGAGCTCCCAGTAAAGGAGGGATATTCACTTGCTGCTGGGTGATTCACTTCTGAGCCTTCTGTTGCCTTGAACACAACATTTATGTTTCTCTTTCTTTTCAAGCCCATTTCCCTGGTTAATAAACACTGGATCTTCTTTGATCAGTATTTAGTAAATTCGGGCAGGCGCAATCTTTTTGATTGGCATTTTCTATATCTGTAAACAAAATATCAGCAAAAAGTTGACTCTGTTCTATCTGCCAAACAGAGAGGGACAGTTATTGATCTGGATGTTAGACTGCCATTTTATTGAAAGATTGATTATCTCTGTATCTAAATTGGCAGATGATCTCAATAAGAAACTTCCTCTACTTAGCACAAATGCAGGCAGGTCCTCTTTTCAGGGTAGCACGTTGGCCAACAGCAGTCATTACTTCCCCCATGGTTCTCTAACAGTCATGATCTGCCACCGAAAAACTGATGATCAGTTTTAGACCAAAAGTTCTGAAATCAAATGCATGAAGTGCCACAACTGAAACTGGAGATCAAATGCTGTTTCCAGGGTCCCATTTTCAATTGACCAACAAAATATGCAATGTTAATTCTTCTAATTGCCTTCTGCCATCAGTGTACCAGAAGTGTCCATGTCTGATCTCTGTCTCTGGTTTTGATTTCAGAGAATCACAGAGTCACAGAGTGGGTCAGGTTGGAAAGGACCACAGTGGATCATCTGATCCAACCCCCCTGCTCAGGCAGGATCATCCCAGAGCGCATTGCCTGGGATTGCTTGCTTTAGCTGTGCATTCATGGTATCTAAGTTGTGCAGGTGGTAGGAAGGAAAAGCCCCACCAAGGGCAGAAGTCTTTTAGCTGTGCTGTAAAGGCAACCAGAAATGCTGGTGACAGTTTGTGTGCCGCTGGTTGGTGCTCACTGTGTAAATGTGCTGCTCCCAAATATGTGGGTAGCTGTGTAGGCTCTGCAAAGCTTTTCCTCACTCTTGTAGCCCCCACACCAGTTGTACTGCCTTGCCCAGAGTTTTACTCATCTGCCTTTCTAATATTTTCTCAAAGAATACTGAAGCTCAATTTGGTTCCTTTACAGGCTTTAATAATAGGCACTCAAGGGCTGGAAGTTGAGTCTGTTGCAAGAGTATCACTCTCATTTGGTGTTCATTTATAGACCAAAGGGTAAACAAATCCACAAGAGGCATTCAGGGATGGACTGTCAGCCATGCTGGTGAAATATCCCAGTCTCATGCTGGGACATTTCCACACTTCTATTGGCAAGATCTCACGTAAAAAAGAACTACTCTGAAAATAAGAATGTGCCTTTTGCCTGAGATTTTTTTAAGTCCTTACGTTTACAGGGATACACAAGATCCAGCCACAGTTCCAAAACTTTCTCCTTAATGGTTTGTTTCTGCAGACACAAAGCCAGACCCACAACATTTGTCAGACCTCAATACATTAAGGCTTATTCTTTACCTGTCTGTGCTGCTGGCCAGGAGAAACTGCATGTCTCCCTGAGCTCAATTCCAAGGAATGGGCTAATTTATCTAATTGATTCCTAATCTGAAAGATGCCTTCCTAGGAATAATGAAATGAAACAGCACTTGTGTCACACCTGCTTGGTTTATGGTCTCCTATTTGGTATCTTCACAGAAGGAAAATGTAACAACACTTGAATTCTCTTGCCGATGAGACACGGATGACAGACTCTCTATTTCTGCGAGAATTTCAACACATCAGTAAGAATCAAACAGTTCAAACTGAATTCACATGAGGAGGGAGTTACACCACTGGGAAGGAAGAAGAATTGCAAAATGTTCGCAGACCTCACCGCTCCCGTGGTTGATGCCCATCACGATGCCCATTCCTGTCAGACAGCAGAAGCAGTAGCTTGTAATTTCTATAAACCCCTGTAGACTGGAATAATTCCATTTATCAGATTGTGTCTCAGCACCAATCTGTGTGCCTTTGCTAGACACCTTCCTGTCTGTACAGCAGTGCAACCATTTATCTGGTCATGGAGCTATCGATACCAGGACAGGAGCAGAGGGCACAAACACAGAGGCTGCTATGAGCCATTCTGGATGTTCCTCATTCTCCAGTGTCCAGCGTCCTTATCCTAGCCCTCAAGTTATCAGTGGCTCTGCTTATCTCAGAGATTTCCCATAGCAACAGGATTAAGGTTACAGTCAAAATGTGTTTTGCAGGTGACAAGACACCTCATGTCAGAAGGGCTGCCTGGGTAAGGGGCAGCACTGCCTCTCTGACTTGAGCAAGATATTTCACTGCATAAAAGCCTCTGTGCCAAATAGAGGCCAAGAATAAGGTTTTGGTCTTCCTTTTAGTGTACACTATTCTAAAAAAAAATGGAGGGCACTTAGAGGTTATAGAAAAAACCACATGCAAAACTTAGGAAAACATCTTGTCTATTTGATTCTATTAATCTCTTATAGTGGCAAATATGACCCTGATTTTCTTGTTTTTCACATGTGGCTTCTTGTTATAAACTACTGAATCTTTCAGCAAAACAGTGATTATCTTCTGTTATTCATTGTGGCATAAAAGGTCGTGACCCCAGATGAGGATCTGGATCATGAGTGAGCCATGGCTCACTTGTAGATATATAAAAATACAACCAACTTAAAGCCATTGATAAGAAATACAAAGTTTGGTTATTCTGCCACAGCTGCTTATACTGCCTGTGTTCATTTCTAGAAATAACATTGCTACTCTGCAGTTCAGAAGAGGCTGTAAATTAACCAGCACAGAACTGAATATATTCACAGTTACCATTTGCCATTGCCAGCCACATATAGATTTCCAATAAACAGGTCTCATTCATTGTAAAAATTAGATAATTGAAACTACCTATTTGCTTCAAGGCTGTGGTCTCACAGGTGATGCTTCTGTGTTGCCATGACAAGTAGGAGACAGCAGCCATAATTCACTTCCACAATACTCTTTGCCCATTTTTTTTGTCAGTAATAAGAGCATTTTACGAGATACTGGAGATTATGAGTCAACTTCTGCCCCCAACTCTTCTGCCCGAGGAACACTCTTTTTTCCCCTTTTACCATTCCTTACCTCAGTAGAGACATTTAAAACCAATAAGAGAATAGAATCTTGTCAGAAACAGCAGTCTCAAACAACTCTATTATCTTTTCCATGCTGCAGGTTGCTAACTGTTGATTATTATGTAGACTCAGAAAGAAATACATTCAAGCTACTGGGAAATGCACAGCAAACACCGTCTAACAAATTTTCATGCAGCTTTTTCCATTGAAGAGTAACTTATCTGCTGAAGTACTAATTAAATGTCTTTGCCTGTCTGATTAAAATCTTAGGGCTGAAAATGTATATTTTGTGTTAAACTGTGCAGTGAAGTAGAAAAGGTAGAGAAAGATTCAAGTGGTGTAAAATGTTTGCATCAACTACAATCATCATCAACAAATAAATAGTTGTAAGTGTATATCTCCATTTTAAATAGAAAAAAAAAATCAGAAATGAGAAGTTTTCCACTCACAAAACTCCTCTGTATGATTTCTCATCATCCTGTTCAGCCAGTGCTACAGCACATTAACTGACTCCTCGCTACAGTAAAAGTCCTCTTAGTAATTTTTCCAAACCTGTATTCAACTGCATCGTGAGGAAATGTGTCTCTCTGGGATGAATCTCCCACTTGGAGCTATGCTATTTTTTTTTTTTTTGAGAACAATCATCGAGATTACACGCTCCCTAACTGAAAATCACTCAAAAACATCCCCTGACAGTTCGGGGAGTTGGTGAGCAGATGATCCGTCACCCCTTTCCCAGGCACAGAGCTGTTCATGAGCCGCTGCACCTTGTCATGTGGCAGACTGCTGCTCTCATCCCTGTGAGGCAGTTTGTAAAACCTTATGGACCCAGTTTTCTATTTCACCAAGTGATGTGGGGATGCCAGACATTACTTATACCACATATCATTAACTTGTAAACAAAATACATCTGTTACAAAATTACATCTGCATTTTTTCTCAGAAAAATTAGAACAAAGCTAGCCAGGAATTTAAAAAGGAAAATTCTTCTCTTGCTCTGGCAGCTGCATTTGTAAAGCAAGGGGCAGAAGAAGTTGGTTTGTGTTCCTGTGCTACCTGAGCCTTTTCTCACATCCTCAGGAAGCTCCATAATCACAAAGATAACAGAAACTTTGGATTGGATGTTTGTCTCAATCATTTTCATGTAAAGGAGAGTTTCAGCCTCGTGCAGAAATGCTTCCAAAATGATCACATTCTCTCAGACTTCTTTGTCTTAAAAGCCAGTTTTCTTGTACTACAACGAGAACATCAGTTTAAACCCCAACATCTCTGCCTGGCTGGTTTTTTAGGTAAATTTCTGGTGGGTTCTCATAAACAGCCTTTGCTCAGCACTGGTGACAAAATGAGAGCTCTGCAGGAAGGACATGCCAAAACCGAAGAAAGAGGCAGGAGCAAGTGTTGAGCAGATTGAATTTTGTCCCTTCTCATGAAGGACTTGCTGCTGAGGCATCCCTAAAGGCAGCCCATCTCCACTGAATTTAGAGAACAGAATTTTGTGCAACCTGTTAATAAATAGGGCTGCTCCAAAGGAATGCTTCACCCATACCATCATTTCTAGTCCTAAACGATGAGGATAAATGAAGGTAATGCTGGCAACTGCCCAGGCTAAAAGGGCAATGTCACTCAAGAGATGGCATCGACAGCTACATGGGAACATTTGACTGAGTAACTCAGAAGCATCAAGGCCTCTACCCTTAAAATTATGCTATACTTCATATATAATTTCAAGCCATGTTCTGCATCATTCACTTCAGGATCAAAAACGATCTTTTTACTCTTACTAACAATATTTAAACTATGATGTACCTGCAGGGAAATACATGATTGCTCCACAAGAGAGCACTTCAAATATTGAAATTGGCAAGTCCTTTATCCATAAGCCAAGAGATTCGTTGCACTTGTTAAAACTGAAATATGCAGTACTGAAAAAGAAGGATATCATTATAATTTATGGAGAGAGTATTCAGTAAACAGTATGATTCAAGTAGTTTGTATGTACTGCTTTAAATAACCATTCTTCTTCATGAAAAACTCTCAGTTCAAACGGAACAAATGAAGAACTGGAATTCAAGTTGGTGTTTTATTCCATATGATGACCATTTGAATAGAAAAATCTCTGCTGATTACATTAATTTATGGGCTTTGGTAAGTATAAGAAATAAGAAACTATTTTAGCTAATTTATGAACATTAGAATAGTCATGACTTATAGGAAACAATTTATACAAGCAGTTCTAAAATATACTTTTAGATTAAGAAAGAACTAAAATTCTGGCGGTGGCCAAGTTAGCAAAGAGAAGACACACAATAGTATTGATTAAAATTTGCATAATATCTCCTTAATTAAAAAAAGCTGTGTTATATATTGCAGCCAATAGATTAATCCACTTTTCAATGAGTTTTAAAAGAATAACGTAATTCTAGATCAGAAATATTTTTTCCTCCAAGCAATTTGCCAAATAAGGGGCTAAAATGTAAAATATTTTTTCCATTAGTTTTAGGTAATTGAAATGCAAAGTGCTAAGCACTTAATCTTTCCAGGCAGGAAAAGCTGCCTGCTGTCAGATTTTATTAAGTCTTTTTGCTGCTCTTTGTATAGTCAATAACAAGTGTCTAAACCCAGGAAATGATGTAGAGGTGGTGTTCAAAGGTAAGGATATGATAAGGTAGTGTTTGCATTCAGGATAATATGAAAAGTCCAACATGTACGCAGGAAGATTATTCTCCATGTCAACTAATTAGCATGTTTATTGGAAGCATTAATTATTCTGACAACCAAAGAGGTTTTTAACTGTGTTAACTCTTTGCATGCTCCTTTCCTACATGCCTTTCTAGGCAGACTGTTTATATGATTATATTATAAAGTTAAAAGAAACAGTTCTTTCCAATTCTAGCATGTGCTAGGAAATCTCCCTTGCAGGTTGTGTCTGGATCCAGTCCCTCTCTCACGGAGATGAGGTCCAGCAGCATCATCCGTCTTTGGCTCTGGAGCTGAGACCTGCTGCATGCAAAAGCCTCCTGCTGAAAGCCTGCTTTGCCACCAAGCACAGCTGGAACTGACCAAAGTGCTGAGGAGGGTTTGGGAGCTGATGCCTGACCAAACTAGATCCCGAGCAGATAAATAAAAGCATTGTCAAGTTTGATCATTCAATCCCAGTGCAACAATTAAGTAAGAGTTTGGTGTTTGATCTGTTCATAAATTAAATTATTTTGCTGCTTAGAGCAACCACTGCATTTCTAGGACCACGCTCTCCCATCAGCCTCTTCCCCAGTGCCTTTCTTGCTCACATTGAAATTTTTAGGGACAAATAATCATTTTCAGTGTGCCCAAAAGCACTGCTTGGAGCAATGTTTTCCAGCCTCAATCTCACAAAATCTGTTCCTTGCAGGAGGAAAAAGGGATTCTTTTTATTTTTCTAGTCTTTGTAGTGTGCCAGCACACAGTTTTTTGAGAGCAACACAAATATGCCCTATTTCTCCTATCTTTCTTCTTTCCCATTATTTCCTTTCAGCTTTCTTTGCAATTTTTCTTACTTCCATTTCCTCTAGCGTTATTTTCCTTGTCTACCTTTCTTGTACTTTAACCATCCTATTCTCAGTTCTGGCTCTTTACAGCCATATCTGAGTCAATCTTTCTTCCCTGACTTCTCCTCACTTTCCCTCACTGCTTCTCTCATCTCCAACTTTTCATTTCACCACTATCTCTGAACTGGGGCCTTTCAGCACACACTGCACACACTCTACCCGCACAACATTATCTGTCATTGACATGAGAGCATATGTGATGAAAATTGGGTGTTTATTAACAGCTCAAAGTTGCTGACTTCTGAGGCTTTGTTACATCACGCTAAATATTTTTCTTAAGATTTCCTGTTACTCCTGTGTCTGCATTACAAACCAGCAAGACAGAGACCTTTGTTTTTGTGCACTTTGAAAAACCTCATATCTAGGGCCATCATGTAGCCTTTCTTTTCCTTGTGTCAGCTTCTCCTGGTTTCCTCTCCTTCTGAAAAACTAAACAGATACAGATCTAATTACCAGTATCTCAGACCATCGTTAGCAAAGTAGACACAGTGTGAATTGAATATCACTTCAGGGAGATCATTATTTGAACAATCCCACAAAGATCTTTAACATACCTTTCATTGAAACTGCACCTCCAAGCATTTTGCAAAAACTCAATGATACACTTGTGAGGCTGAATAATTTTGAGTACAGAGAGAATTTAAGAATCTGCCTACAAAATAAAAAAAAAAATTAAATCAAGATAAGATCCAAAGAACAGCGAAGTGGCTGTGGGTGAGCTGATAATGGTTTCTATCAAGAAACAAAATCTGAGGGAGCCGTTAACTGACTGTACAACTCCACACTTCAAAGCAGCTCCTGGCCTGGTGTAAGGTGAGGAGCACTCCAGTGACTTCAGTCACAGTTCTCTGCAAAAAGTTACAACTCAAGAGTCATAATTTTATAACTGTTTGGGGGTGTAGGGATGAAAATAACTACAGTCAATTACTAGAGACTCCTCCGTCCTTTTAGGTGTGTCAGAATCTACAGCCCTGGTATTAAATCAGCTGGTGTCACACACTGAATACAGCATTGAGTATGACATTGTAGGGTTTCCAGACATTTCCAATCACAGTTTTGTGCAAAAACAGTCCAAAAGGAAAAAATAACTAAAACAACTGGTATTAGAAAAGAGGAACAAAGATTAAGAAGAGAGCAAATCTCATAGAATAACAACCTGAGTGCTTGCTGATAGATTTCTCACTTACTATGATGATTGAGTTAATTTACTGTCAGCACTAAAATATACCTTTTGTGTGAGAAAACTGATAACTTTTGGCTACAAAGCAGGTTCTTTCCCATGGGAAGGAAAGGAGATCCAAGCCAACAATGGAGAACTTCAGCCAAAATACTCTTTCACAAAAGACTAGAAAAATCAAAGGGTAAGATAAATAGCTGAAAAAAATTATTGGCTTGATATTTAAAACTGCTGAGCATCTGCAAGTCTCATGTAAGTCACAAGGAGCTAAAGGCATTGACAACCTTTGTAAATCAGATTGGATAAGTGGCAGGACTAAAAACAAGCCAGGCTTACCAAAGAGATTTCATAGGCTAATGATGTGAAATAAGTGTTCTCACTTGAAATTAGTGGTAAAAGAAAATAATAAAGCTTAACAAGAAAGCTCTCAGAATCCATGACGCAAACATTTACCAATTCATTTTTTCGTGTGTTTTCTTTTAAAGAGGACTCATTTTCTCTGTCATGTTTTTGATAAGGAAAACATTTCAGTGACAAGTACAGGATTATGTGCAAACCAAACCCGTACAAACAAATCAGTATTCAAGAGAAATTTTAGTAAGAATATATATGTGTCAAAGCTTGCCTGAGTGATCTTTTAGCTTTGTTTTTTTCAAGAATGTACTGAAAATATAGAGGAAAAAAATTCTTCGGACTCCTTTGACACTGATATGCTTAGGCTGACAAAGATGCAGAGAGAGTATCCCATCATTTTCTACTGGATGGTACCATGCAAGGTGTTTGAACATCTCTTTGCAACCAGATCATAATGTTTTCACTTCTATGGACATCTCTCAGCAAGCACAGATTTGCAAAGAAGACCATAAACTGCTAAAATCTTTGGGCACATTGAAATAACAATGAAGAATTTCAGTGTTCTCTGAAACGAAATCCTAGGCAACTGAAAATCGTTGCAGTCTTAGGAACAGTGAAAATTATTTTAGGAGCATTCATCAATACATTCAATTTCTTTTAATGGCACATAGGCCACTGCAAATGGTTGTGTGTTTTGTCATTGAATACTCTGCGAAGATCTGACTACTGAGATGCCATTAAATTAGAACTGCTCATTTTGAAAACTGTCTCAAATTGCCGTTTTTTTTAGTAAGGAGAAAGAAATGTTTTTGTTCCTTCCTGTAATTTGTCAGAGCCACACAAATCTATTACATGACTTGACAAGTTTTTGAAGAGTAATTTCTGAGAGAATTCATAAGAGAAAGATGAATCCACATTTCAAGATACAGAGACATCTCGGTGAAATATTGTACAGATCATCAACTGCACCTACAAAATTAAGTGGATGTTTTCCCTCCTTCTATAAAAATGATTTTTACCACTTTTCCGCTGTTTCCCATTCCCAGACCCCTTGGAAGAACCCACTAGAGGACAGGAGGATTTGCTGCTACCAGCAACAGGTTTTCCAGAAAATCTGCCCTGCCCTGCCCTGCCCAAGTCAACCTACTCCAAACACTATGGGAGATAGCCTGGAAAAGGAGAGACGAGGCAGCCTCTGGTACAAGACGCCACCAGTTTTCAGAAATGACTCTCTGCCTGCAGAAAATCCCAGGAAAATGAAGACTGAGTCACTTCACCTTCAGTGAATGATGTAGGACATCCAAGCTGACGGTTTCACCTATTTCAGAGAGGAATGATCCATCAAATCTCTCTATATGCCCCTGAATCAGTATTTTTCAAGTGAGCATTTAAAAAGAGAGACAAAAGCAGTCCAGCAAACTCTCAGCAGTAACCACCCTCCACGTCTTCAAGAATCTCAATTGCTCAAGAGAAATTCACCTTGGATAGGATGTTTTTCAAATCCTGAATGCATGAATAGGTTTACTTCCTTTCAAGTACAGGCAGATTTTGTTGCACCAAATGTAATATGTTGATCCTGACTACAGTGCCTGGTATCACAATATCACTCACTTCATGCACCAGTGGTGATGCTGTGCAGTCATACTACGGTAGGAAGAGTCAAAGTCTGACCACTCCGTGCTAAAGAGACTCTACCTTCCCTTCTGCCTTTCAGGTTGGCTAAAGACTTGTTTCCAGTCTTCTTAGAAACAGTCCAACAACAGTTAGCACTCTGAAATTCAGTGGAAAGAATGATTCATAGTGTAATGTAGTCCTAAAAATATTTTTATTTTTCCTATGCAGTTCTCTGAAGTCCCCCTCAGCTTTGGTTTCTGAAACACCATGAAAATATAGGAAATTCCACTAAGGTCTTCCGCAGACTAAGATGGGTTTATGGTGACATTTTCTTTTATATAAGGATGTCTTAATCTTAGACAACTGCAATAGAGAAGAAAACAGTGAGGAATTAAAATAAAAATGTAGAAAATAATACTTTTTTCCCTGAAGGAGGAAGACAGTATTGTTCTACGATATCCCCACCAACAACTATTTTTACTGTTTTCCTCTCTCAGGTCCTCTTCACCTGGTTCAAGGTAAGGTGGGTCAGACACCCAAAGCAGAATTTCACCAAATGGCTCTTGCACCTTGGCTAGAAACTCTGTCTGAGTGAGGAAACATATTTTAGAGGAAAATACATACAGCTATGTATGTGAGAAAGGAGTGTCTACAATTTTGCTTATAAACGGCTTGGCACAATGGGGCCTCTGATCTCCAATGAGGGCTCGAGTGCTTTGCCGTGCAATTAAGAAGTTAATGTTCCTCGTGCAGATGAGTCATTTTTAGGACATTGAACCTTTGTCCAATAATGTGACAATTTCTCATTTCAGATTAAGATGTAAACACTTTCATGGATATAAATGTTTGTACAAAAGAATTGGTTTTGTGTAAACTCTTCACTGGTGAAAGTCACAAAAACCTATTGATGCACAAAATTTTGCATATATTTCGAGTGCTAGTCAGGTGTTTGTTACATCTCTGAGAGCACAAACCAGGGGTAATGAGGAGCATTCTGGGTTTGATCCTTTTATATTCTGTGATATGTCTTGTCTGCTTTATTCACATATCAAACACCAGTCACTGTACTATAGAGAAGCAGCTAAGCTGCTGAAACAGGCTGTAATAAGCTTTTCAAGCACCTGATGTAGAAAACCAGAATAATTGTTTATATATTCTGGTGAGTTTTGCAGATGTGGGTTAAACATGCAGTACCCATATGCAGAGGATTTTATTTTACACCACCAGCAGTAATAAGAGTGTGAGAATTTTTACTTTATTTTGTATCATAGCAACTAATGAAGCCATTACATTTTTCTGAATTCAGCTCACTGATAATTTCAGTGGAAAACTTATTCAAAACACTTCACCAGAGGCATCCCTAATGTTCCACCAGTAAATAACATATTTCATTTATAAACCTGTTTTCCGTCCCACTTGGCTGGTCCTTTAGAAGCCTGTCAATAGACCAGGGAAATCCAATTTTCGAACTCAGCTAAATCTCATTTTCAAAAGTGACTCCAGTGCTCAGAACTTCAGTCAAAGATATGATTGTAATTCAGATAGGCATCTCAGCACTACATAACTGTGCAAGGTATGATCCCGATACTCCTGACACGGCACAGGTGCCAAATGGGGGAACTCGCAGTAAATCCTGGGTGGGTTCTGACCCCTGCCTGGGCTGCCATTGGTATATTGCTGTCTTTGCTCTAACACAGTCTCTGATCTCCCTGTGCAAGTTGCAGTCTGAGCTCAGCCCTTCACAGACTGGGTGTCCACGTGCGTGATTTTACATTGATATGTTTTACCTTATGCTTGCAGTGGGCTGAAAGTCATTACATAGCTAAGACCCCATGGAAAGCTGAAAAATACTGACTTCCAGGCCAGGCCCACTTTAAAAACATTAAATGAAGACCCTCATCACAATCCTAGTTTTTAACACATCTTGCAAGTGTATAATTAAAAATTGAGGAGCTAAAAACAACATTATTATGTAAAAGGCAGGAGAAATCCAACTGATCAGTCAAAAATGGTTAAACCAAACTCACTTCTAGCACATATGCAGAGTGTTTTGCCTTTTAGTAGGGGTGTTAAGCAAAGAGCTGAGCTGAGCTGCATTGCAAGAGCCACTGCAGTGCAAGCTGGTGGGTTTAGTGCCTCTGGGTAAAGCTTGCCCTGGTTCACTGAGTCCTGAACATGAGTAGGTGTTAATACTTACAGCAAATTTTAGAAGGGAAAAGCGCACACATGATAAAAATCCACTCCTCATTTTATTTAACCAAATATTTAAGCATGTGTATAAGCCCCTTGAGGCTTCAGTGGGAGTGCTGAGGAATTTTTTCTCATTTAGCAGCTGCAAAATTTTAAGGAAATCTAAAATTTATATGACGAGAAAGAGTAAGTCATGAGGAAAAGAAATCTGTAACTTGCATAATTTTATCTGGAGATACACGCAGTATGTCAGCAACTCAGAAGGAGCTTGTGAAGATACAAGACCACAAGAAAGGGTGAGTGCAACTTCATGGAAGGATTGTGTAAATAAATGGATCTCACAAAAAACTACCACATGGCATTTTCTGTAGCTGGCAAATAACATTCAGCCAATTAAGCCATTCAAATTGATTTCTGATTTAACTACTCAAATTTCTGATTCCCAGAACATTCACTCCCACACACAGTAAAATGACCTCATGACTGAGTACTAGAACCAAATGGTAACACCTGAAAAAAGCTGCAGCACTTTACCGTGCTGGAGACTGCCTTCTGAAACAAGAAAACAGTGAAACAGAGAACAGTAAAAAAGTTTGGGGAATAGTCAGTGATCACATATACAGTCAGTGTCTTTTCTTCTGCTAGGTTTTCAATTACACTGTCTAGGTGCTATGTGTTTCCTCATTTTTAAAAATATTTTATTTTTCTTCCAGCTTTACTTCTAAAACTAACTGTAGGTTAGCTGCTTCCCTAGCCTAAAAAAAATACTAGTATTTTTACAGTTTTATTGTGTGCAGGTGAATGATTTATTACTGTAGGATTGGTCTTAAGTACAGGTTGATGCTTAGGATTCTTCCCAAGTTTATGAAATAACTTGATTTCAATTCCAAAATTTTCAATATACTGCCAATTTTAAAACTTGTACTTGCTCTTACATAAGAGGTGTTTGACATATTCAGTCATTTCGAGGATTTTCTTTTCTATATTTATTCTGTAAAGCAATAAGGAAAGGTCAAACTGGTGAGTATTGAAGCTTCTACTATTATTTTAAGAGATGTCATGAGGTTATTACATTTTAATCACTGTACAAAAGAGGTATCTTTCAGAACAACTCTTTCTAATCAAAGAAAATTTGCAATTCTCAAACAAGGGAAAAGAAAACTTTTTGTGAGTCTAGTGGTTAAAAAACCTTATCTGCTTTGATCTTTTAAGGAGGAAGTTGTTATGAGAAAGTCTGTTTCTCTCAATTCTGTTTGATAGCCTGAGCCTTGGCAGAAGCTGTTATATTTCCTTTGGATCCATCTCAATATACTGAAAATCTCTCTCCGTGGAGAAAACTTCATCACAGGATTTCAAGAATAAATATGTCAACAAGCAGTATTGTAATGAGCTAGAAGGAAACACAAATGCAGTTGAAAGTTTGAAAAGTATTTTGTGGATGTTGTTCATTGTGGTATTGAACCAGAAAAAGCTGAACTTTTCTAATTCCCAGTGTCCTACTCTATAAAATCTCAATGTCAGCTCTTCACAAAGAACAGAAGACCTTACTCAAGACCTTATGGCTTGGCTCAAGACTTTGAACATGAAAAGCCTTGCTGATGCATCCTGTTCTTAGATTATTGAAACTTTGGGGTCACAGTCTGCCGTTAATGTGTGATGCTTGCTTTGATTTTTATGATCAGAGGGGATATATTCATTTATACTCTTTTGACTGTCTTAGAAATAGCATCAGAATTGCCAAGAGAATTAGGTCAGACTTCTTTTGGAAAACTCAGTGTCCATTATAAGAATGACAAGAGACAGAATGCTCTCCAGTGAATCCTATTCAATGTAAATTGAGAGGAGCTGCATGCTGAAATGATGCACTACGTTGTGTCTGAACTCTACAGCGTCAAATTATAAAACAAACTTCGCTTCTCTTTGTGCTCACCTTTGATGTGCCTCATTGATGGCAGTGGGAGTTCAATACAAGGACGATTTTGATGCCATCCAGAAGACAGGGATGCAAACTAACAGCTTTTGCAATTGTCAGTTTTCTACTGAGAGAGTCAGTGCTACCTCCAATAAACATGTTTTTGCATTTAAAGCACTAGAATTTCCCTGGATTTCAGTTGTGAACACTTCCAGTTCAGAAGTTCTGCCAAACTGACCCATGAAGGCTCCTTACAGACCCCTACTAGCCCTGAAACACTGTAGTAGTCTTCTTACAGCAAACCCCTGCGAACAGAGAACGGCTTTGCAGACCCAGGGTTATATTTGTAGCCACCTTGGCTATAGGAAGCCTCTTCTCACAGAGGGGCTCCCTGTGCTGGCCACTCTGCATAGCAGCAAGGAGTGGGAAGCACCAAGGTCAGTGCTGCAAACACCAAGGTCAGAGAAGGAGAGGGAAGAGGAGCTCCTGGCTCCAGAGCTGCTATTTCCCTGCAGCCTGGGAGAGGACTACACCGGAGCAGGCATCTACACCTCAGCCTATGGAGAGCCCCAGGCCAGAGCAGGTTCTCCTGAGAGGGACTGCATCCCAGCTCCAGACTGAATTCATTTTCCTCAAATAGAGTCTGTTTGTCCAGCTGTGGTAATTGGTGAGTGATCCCCCATTTTCATTTGAGCCGAGGAGCATTTGCATCCTATTTTCTCCCTGGACACCTGAGGAGGGGAAATAGGAGAGCAGCTGGGGGGAGTCTGGCAGCCAGCCAAGGTACCCATCCACCACAACTCTATTCCAAGTAATTCAGATGTTTCATTTGTGAGGGAATCACGCTCCCTAAATATAGCAAGAACCCCCTGCATTCCTGGATGTTTTCTTTATTAAGGAAGACTGAAAGAGGAGCCAGAATGTGTCAGGTAGAGTAACGGGATCAGCTCTTGGAAATAAATTATTAAAATATTTGTAATTTTTACGGTCTTGCCCTCTCAGGAGGATAATTCTTCCCCTGTTTCATTGAATAGTCAAACTGGTAGCTTTCCACAATTATTTATGTGTTAACATTTCAGAATGATGGAAAGAAAATGGGAGTTGAGACCTAGTTTGCTTTTTCTGATAAGCAACAATTTAGGAAGGCTGCAACATATCATGTGGAGCCAAATACCTTTGAATCTGACAGCTACTTCCCAATAATTTCTTTAGTTTGCTTTAAAAAGCTTGAGAAGTCACCTAGCAATTCTTTCACAGAGCAGACTTGCTATGACCTTGAAGACCTGAAGTACATTAAACTGTGAAAAGCATCTGTTTACAAAGTAAATGTGCTTTCACCTACTCCAAGGGGACAGGAATCAGAATGTATTGTCCAGTGGGAACCATGAAACGCCAGCACAAAATCTAATGAAACAAGGTGGAGGTAAAGAAGGAACAGTTAATTTGTAGTTTTAACGCGTTCTGTATGCAGAAGGTGATAAGAATAATTGGCACGGAAAGCCAAAAAGATTATTTAAAATTTATTTTGAAGGTATATGTACCAAGGCAAAAATGTAAGAGACACTTTAATTGAACTTGTAAGATACAAGTCCAACTCTCCTTTCAAACATCATCCAAGAAATCTTACCTTGGGGACACAAGGACAAAAAACCCTTTAAAAATGTCTTCTATCTAAAAGTTGTAAAGCCAGCCTCTTCATCAAATTTCATTCAAATCATTATGGAACCCGTGAGTCGAGTATTGCCACCTATGGAGTGCATAACACAGGGTTTGTGTTTCCCACTCATAGCACGACCAGCACTGCCATATGCCTGGTCCTCCCTCAAAACCTAAACCAGACACTTGGGTCATTCCAAACGGCGTCTCATGAGCCCTGTCCCAGCTACAGTTCCCAAAGGACAAGGCAAGGAAGTCAGCAAGGAGGAAGACAAGAAGAGTAGACAAAGCTCTGACCAGCTGAGAAGTTCAGGTCCTGGCCGAGGTGAAGATGCCTTGCCAAAAGGCCACTGACATCAATGGGCACCACAAGGAGCTGGAGTATTTCTGCCTTAGAGAAAACGGGGTTTGGAGGTGGTTGGTTTGGGTTGTTGCCTTCTTTGTGAACCTTCTTCATGCTGCCACTCTGTCCTTTCTTCTCATCTCTGGAGCCTGTGCAGCCTATTTCACAGTGCTGCTGCTCGTGGACAAAGGGAGAAGCCTGGAAGGGAGTGGTTCAATTTGCTTCTGCTGGGATGTTTATTATTTTCACGAGGTAGTAGTCTAGTGGTGGACTGTAAAATACTGCTGAGCAAAAATTTCCTAATTGTTTATTAGCTATCACTACGATGACTGTAGTCTGTTATCCAAATTATTTTATTTTTTTATATTATTTTAAGAAAAAGCTACATGAAAATTCATAGTATTTCATATATTTGCAATACTTATGTTAAATACAGAGTAATTTTCATCTTCAAATTGAACATAATTTAAAGATAAAATGGACATTTTGACATTTAGAAAACAATACAAAAAATGAAGCTGAAAAGCCAGAAGCCCGGACTTAGAGCAGAACACCGATTTTCTTCCATTCACCGCTAAGACGTCCAGTTCCTTTATGATGGTGAAATTGTCATGAACAATATTTGCGTTGTTTTATTCTACGATACTTCAGCCTGAAATAACTTCAGTTTTTTATTAACTGCAAGACTGAGTCCTATTCATCAGTTAGGCAGGTGTATTGCCTGATAATGCAATAAGCTTTCCTGGATGTATGAGTTGTTTTATTTCTTTTATACCAGCAATCAGCCATTTCTTTTATACCAAGAGCGTAATAAAAACAAAAGGCTTTTTTCTTTCTTACTGGTAGCAGAGTTATAAATTATCATCCATCAGCAATAACTGTTGCCATTTAATAAAAAAATAAACCTTTCCTAAATCTCTCATGGAACATAATAGATAAGAATAAACAATGATATTAAAGTTGGTGCCAAAACGAAGGATTGCTGCAAGTGAGGATGTGCAGTGGAGTTATTTATGCAGATAACAGTCTGGCAACTAAAAGCAACTAATTCAGTTGTAATAAAATAGATAATCCAAACTTTTCTGAAATATAAATAGTCATACATAGTAATAATCCTAACATGTTCTTCAAGTATTTCAAAGACAAAATATTGGTCAGAAGCACAAACTAAATTAAAAACAGCAACAACAACAAAATCAAGGCAGAATGTTCTAAATATTTCACCTGCAAAGTACCTATAAGCTGTTCACTCAGGTAACCCTGAGGATCTCCAAAGAAGAGTTCCTCTTTCAGTCCTGTCCTGCTTAGCTCAGACCATCAGCCCAAAGTTGGGAGTTTTTTCTAGATTTTCTAGAGCTTAATGTCAGCTTTAAACAACCAACATGGAGATTGCTACTTCAGAAAGTCTGCAGATCTCGCAGCTGCAGCCAGATGTGCACCATATTTTTTAAAATCGTGTTCCAGATGAAATATTACTGCCTTGAGTAGCTGAAAAAAATGCAACAAGTTTGGAAAGCCAGGTTTTCAAACACAGTGAGCAAGCACTACTGGATATGAACCTCTCCGCAAGACACAGTTTGTATTTAGGTGGAGTGACCACTTCATCAGGAAAACAGGCACACAATCTCTAGGAATGGCCAGGACAACAAAAGTGAAATGTGTTAACCAGAATCATTGTTTCTCCTCTTGCTCCAGTCAGGTTGCCCCTTTCAATTGCCTGTTATACACCACCCTTCAGCTTCTCTCACCTAAAGGACTTTTGTGCATTATTATCCACTTTCAACTTTAACTTATTCAAAGTGAAAAGCACCGTTTGTTTGCAATGTATCAGAGTCTAGAAATATTTTCCACTCTCTTATCACTCTTCTCTGTTCACAAGACAAAGTACACGGGGTGTACACCTGTGGAGAGCACTTCTTACACCACAGCTGCTCCCTCCGTGCCTCACACTCAGAGCCTGCAGTAGGACAGGGTGATCAGCAGCTCAATAAATGAACAATATCGATGTATGAGCAGGAGTTTCACCTTGGGTTTGTGAGGGATGGAGGAAGCAGAGTGCAGGACCAGGACATGCTGAGGAGCACTCATGAGATGAATGTTGCCTGCCCCAAAAACCTCATCCAGGTGTGCAGCTGCAAGCTGAGGTTGGAAGGACAATACCCACAGCTTCCTATAAATCCTGAAATTCAATACTGGCTTCTTTAAGTATAGATATGTTAACTACAAGAAAGATATATTATGACCTAGCAATAAAATTCATAGGGTTGTCTTTTTTTTTTTTTTTTGCTTCAGGTTTGAAAATGGAAAGTATCTTTCCATTATCTCTCTTCTTGATATATAACCTTTATAAATCACTGGCACTCCATTAGTCTACACTGGGAAACCGATTTATATGAGCAAATAATGATGTGCTTTCCTTACTTTTTATTTCCACACAGTCCTGACCAACTGGAGGCTAAGGAAGATGCAGATGAGGGACTCCACAGAGCAGAGGGTAAAGAGACATGGGCCAGAGGGGGTGTCAGAGAGGATACACAGGACATTCAACAGCAGAGTAGCGTGCTCACAGGCAGTGGATTCATATCCACACCTTTTCAGTCACCAACCAGACAGGAGCATTAGACAGAAGAAGCCATCTGTGAGAAAGGATTGCATGACAAAATTTTAATAGAAGAGAGAAATCTTTATTTCCTATCCCTAGTCACTTGATACGGATTAGTGTCAAATTTTGGGAAGTCACGTCTCATTTCACTGGCAAAAGTTCTTACACTGGCAAAAGTACTCTTACTGAGAGTTGTCTCTTCCAGCCTATTCCGTAATAATTTTTTCTCTCATTCTTCTCCTTTTTCATATTCTCCTTCCCTACTCCCAGTCTCTGGCAGCCCAGGTAAGCAGCAGCTCTGTCCCTTTGGCCTTTAGGACTCAAAAGGGAAGTTCTATTCCTGAGAACGCATCAGAGCCTGGGGAAAGCCCAGGGTCCCACATGAGCACCTCCAAATTCTTTGTCATGGATGGCCAAAGAAAAATTTTTACAGAAAAATTAACCTTATAGCAAACATGTTTTAAGGATCAAGCATAGCATTTGGCCTCTGCAAAAATGGTCCGAACTTCTTTCCTAGGGAGACTTTACACAAATAGTGTCATGTACAAAGGCATCAACGGGTATTAAGAGGAGGGAAAATTAATTGCAAACATTTGTAGAACAATGAATTCAGCAAGACACCCAGGGTAACATTATAGGCTTTAGCATTTGGGCATGAGAAATCATCCTTCATGAACTCATTCATTGCATATCCTAAGAAAATCATGGCTTTCTTACCGGAGATGAAGAAGGGAGAGAATTTGTTAAATAGTCTCTGAAAATGATGCTATATGCCTCAAAGATTAACAACATAAAACTTCTTTCATATTAACTGCAGCAATTCCTCTGTGTTTTAATAGCTTAACAAATATACTCAGGATTTTTACAATAAAGAGAGATAAGGCAATTATTTACTACCCACAAAAAGCTTTGAAACTATTTATTCAATATACCATCTAAATTACACATTAGGCTAACAGGTTGTAAATGATAATCTAGCACAAACCTCAAATGATGGCTTTTGCATCCCAGAGTGATAACATTATTCCCAGCTAGAAGGGAATAAAAATACAAATTATTTTTTCATTGTGACCGTGAAAACTTTCCAGTTACAATTCACATGCAGTTCAGTATTTTATGCACAAGTGAAGGAAGAAAGCAATATTGAAATGACAGAGTTATCAGTCTTTTTTTTATATTGCAGCTGTTTGGAAAGCCACAGGGCAAAGGCATTTATATATGAGATAAGCTCAGTCTGTAGAACAAATTAATGCTGGATTGTGAATTAAATGCCATGTCTTCGGACAGCTAATTAGCTTTGTGCTGCTCAATTAAGCTTTGAAAGGACATGTTGTGTTTCTTGATGGAAGAGCAAACATTTCCAGACTATTTCACATTCTCAGTGCTTTCTGTTTCTCTCACTGAGAAGTCCAAGAAGAAAAAGAAAAATCCAGCAGCTTTACCAAAAGGTATCAAAGTCTAAACTACAAAGTATGCAACAAAGTTCTTTTCAATAGTCCCAAAATCTTTGATTTTATGTCAAATGGCTTAAAAATGTAAGCTAGTTTGGGACAGGAAGGATCTATAAATCCATGTCTTCAGTGCTTCTTAAGCTAGAAAAGTAGCAGGACCTCTCCAAGGAAAGGATAGAAACACTGTATAAAGCTTCCAGTGGTTTGTTAATATTGCATCTTTATTCAGTTAATCCAAAATTTTCCCCCTTTTTTCTTCCTGGCTACTGTCCTAAGCATGTGCAGGAAACACTCCAGTGTCTTTGGATTCCTCACTCAACAGCATGAAGGAGACATTAAAGTTTCAAGTCTTCATTCACTAAGAATTATGTTTCTCTTACTGTTATCCAAATCCTTCGAGGCTTAAGCAGTAAGGGAAAACCTTCCAAGATCAGGTTTCTCACAAGAACTTCAGTACTTCCACCTTGTCTTTTTTCTGCTGGTAGTAACTAGACAGCTGACTTCTACCTTCTCTTTTTCTGCTTGCCAGCCTTAGAGTAGAAAAGCCTGATTAAATTGGCATGGAGAGGGGGTAAAACTAAATGAGATTCCTGGAAAGGAGTAATGGTGTTCCACCCTAAGCCCATGGTGGTTCAGGCTGCATTGACCTCTAGCAAGTGGGATCTCTCTTCCAGGACGAGCAATCAAATTCTCTTTCCCAGTAAAATTTTCATTGCTCTGCACATTAATCTACCATTGAGCTGCAAACAGCACATGCAGAGGATTTATTCAATGTCAGCCAATAACCAACAAAAAGGGGAAACCTGTGATCAAATGCTGCCTTTGGCATAGTGAACTTCAAGGATCAGCAGTTTCTTATCAGATTTCTGTACTGGTGTATTTTCTTCAGCATGAATCTTATAGATAAGAGCATTTGATAAACATTTTGGATTGTGAAATAAACAGATATCAGAAATCATAGATCAGTCATAGATCACTCATGATCACACTAACAAATAGGGTACATCTGAGAAAATACTGAAGCTATGAAATTGTTTTTCGTCTTCAGTCACCAGTGTTACTTATTGTACATTTCCAAGCAAATTCTGACTTTCAGAAAGTGCATCTTGGACGTAGATGTGGAAATCCATGTCAAGGAAGGACTGTCAGCTACTAACCTGCAGGAGTGAGTACACACTGTGCATGACTACTTACATTTGTGTATATATACACATGCAGATGTATTATATAGAGTGTTAACGTGGGCAGTACAAACCTGCGTGCTATTCTGGCACCTCAGAGAGGTTCCCTTGTCACAATCAGATAGAATGGCTGTGTATCAAGACTATTTTTCTGTAGCTATACTTTTAAAGATTTTTGCTTGCAAAGCCCCAGTTTACTGTTGTGCACCTACAATTGTACACAAGTACATAAATACATGAATTCTGGGCATAAAAATATGACACATACACCCATCTGTAAGACCATTACAGAGACCCCCTTTTAAATATGTGTAGGGCTTGTGCTTTATTTTTTTTTTTGCTTCAATCTGTTTTCCCTGAAGAAAACACCCAGCTCGCCTGTTCTTGCAACTCCTGTTTGGGAAGGAAAGAAAAGTTCCTCAGGGTTAAGTAGGAAAGTCTTTGAAAGCAGAAGTTAAATCCACAGGTAGCAATACTGAGAAAGCAGTACTGTTTATGAGCTCAAATGAAAATTCATCCAGAAGCCACCAGGAAACATTAACACTACTTTAACAACAATTTTCAGTGATGTTTGGAATTTGTTGGATGGTTGTTCAACCTGTTACAGATATTCCAGTACAGACAACCTTTAAATTTTAAGCAAAATGTGCCATCAAGGGCTTCGTTGTGGCTTTCCTCAAATGTTAGCATGAATTAGCTCTTGATGCTTCCCATGGAGGAGGAAAACAAAATTGCAGCACGTGCAGCTGGAAGGCACAAGTTCCCACACTGATGGAAAACTTCAGTGCCACAACCAGAGCAAGGGAACCTGTTCTCTGCATACAGAAATGAGTCTGAGTGCATCATTGCCTGGCACGGAGAGCAGTTCTCCTACGAATACACAAATATTTCCTCAAACCATATTTTCATTAAGAAACCTAACATGAGATATTTATCAGGTGTCGGTAGCAAAACCAATGATTTCTTTATTTAAATATCAAAAAGATAAAAACCCAACATTTTTAGTCACTTCTCTTCTGTGAGCTGCACCTCTGTGACAACCAAAGGGCTGGCACTTGCAAAGCCGGTCGGGGGATTTAGGTTTGCAGTTGTGACAACTTGCACAATGGTTAAAATGTTCAAATTACACAAGTGGCCTTGAAAATTTTAACAGTTAGAGCTACTGAGCAAATACTTTCAATTCTCCGGTTACTCTCATATTGCATTTTTTAAATCTTTTTTTAATTTTATTTTTTAAAGACACAGTTAGTTTTATTTCTGCCTGGCTTCTCCCCCAACATTCATACCACAAGATTTAATTAAGCAAAATCTGAAATCTCTGAACATGCTTCAGGTATGTCAGGCAGCATAAGCCTGTATATAACATAGAAGTGCTACCTATAGGAAGCTGTCAGAGTTGAGAAACAGCATTTGTCTGAGCCGTACTTAACATTCTCAGAGTGAAACTCTGAGATGCTCTGTCAAGAGTGAAGAATTAGCAAGAGCCCACCATGAAAGGAAGAGAGCTTGCTTTGTTCCAAGTCCAAGAAAACATCTCCCATCACTACTTCCTGGGTTGTATATGAATCCTGCCCCACTTTGTTTTTTAAAACCGTTAATATCATGGCTTCAAAGCAGGAAGGGTTCAAAATGCACCAGAATAGATTTGCTGATTAAATAAATTATTAAATATTGTCCTATATTACCCCACAAATTCTGTAGTGCCTGCTCCCAAAATGGCCTTCCAAAGCCAGCAGAGAGAAGAACGGCAGCTCCTTGGTTTCTAAGACTTTGAATAAACCAAGGTCACATGAAGGAAACCAACATGCCCAGAAAGGAAAAGCAGGTGGAAGAACTAAACAGAAAACTCGTGATAACTGAAACCCAACAATGTGTTTTGGAAGAAACAGGAAACAAAACTTTTATGTAACAGAAGAAACAATAGCGGGTGAAATTCTTCTTTCAGAGGTGTTTATCAGCCTCCAAGCACGTGGCCCATAGGTCTCAGCCTGGCTGAGGGGCACCTCTGGGGCAGCAGACACTTCCCCGTGCCCTGCAGGCTGCAGCACGGCCTCAGCAGTTCCTGCAATTGTGCCTGGAGCAGCCTGGGCTGACGAGCAAAATCACTGATTTCCTTTGCTTCCTCCCCCATGCTACTTCCTAGCAAAGCCCCTTCCAGCTCGGAAACCTCCCCTTGTGGGGAACACAGGGCTCGGGTTGTTGGGACACACATTTCCACCTTAGCCTGTGAACAAAGATTAATGTCAGCAGAAGCCCAGATAAAAGCGTGACTGTGTCAATGCCAGAAATATTCCTTATTTCCCCTTTCATTATGAAAAATGATTTTACCTAGACTCTTCAGAAATACAGCATGATTGCTCTTTCAATTAACTCAGTGTTCTGTTTTCCATTAGCACAGTACAGAATAACTGTAACCCATTGTACCGTCCCGGGGCTTTTTTCAAAGATGCTGATTTACAGCAGAAAAGGGATTTTGTGTTTCTTGCCAGTTACAAAATTGCTAAGGTAAAGCCAGGAAGCTCTAGACATGCTAGCATTCATTTTGTCTCCAGCTCCTTCTATTTCCCCAAGAAGGCTGAGGCAGGCAGTTCAACATAAAAGAAAGTTATTAAAAATTCCACACCCTTGAAGCAATCTTCATAAAACTGATAAAAAATTCAATTTTCAAATTGCTTAATACAGCCTTCTCTTGACTAACACAGTTATCCTAACTTAAGGACCTTTTAAACTAATGACCTGGAAGGAATAGAGAATATTTCATTTGAATCTGTGCAAAATTTGTAGAAATGCTCTGTCCTCTGATTTTTTGCATCTCCTAGTACCATTAGTAGTCCCTGGGCATCCTTCTCTGCCATGGAAAGTTACAGGAAAGAACAGGGTGATTCATAATGCAACACAAGTGATTAAGTACATTTGAACTCAGAAATATTAATAAGTTGCTGGTCATATATTTAAAACAAAGTCATGAATATGTAATGCCTTACAACTCCCATTCAAATATTACAGTAGGTGAAATAATGGAAGTTTACTTAACTAAACTGCATAGGACCAGAACATATAATAAATTAATTTTGGACTTTGTTTTTGAATTGGGGTACGATAATTTATATCTTATAGCTCTTTTCCAAACACAACACTTGAACAAAAAATTTTTTAAACCCCCCTACTTTACTGAAAATAGTGGCATGAATCTACATTAAAAACTAGATTTCCAAATTTGTCCAGCTTAGTGAATACCAGTTATACCATTGAGAAGACAGTTTCTAAAAACTTCCCCACATAAGACAATACACATAAATCAGTCGGCAGCAAGCCTAAAAATCAAACAGAACCTAAATATTTGTCAGCCCCTTTAGAGGAAGTGGCCCAGATTTCTAAAAAGCTTTGTGCAGAGCAGCCACGCAGAGGTGCAGAGAGAGGTGTCCTGCGAGGTCCCAGGAGATGACACGGGCCTGGCTGTCTCCTGCAGCCCCCTGCTCCCATTCCCGGCTAATTCCCGGCACAGCCCCGCAGCAAACAGGGGTTCAGGCCCCCAGCTAAACCAGCATCTCAATCAGCTGTTGGCATATTCCCACAGTTTCACTGGCTCACAGACTCCCTAAAAATGATTCTCTCAGACAAGACCTTCCTGCAGCAGAGAGCCATGAGCTCTGGAGGTGATGCTCGGACAAGTGTAAGCGACAGTCAAAGCTCCCGACCTGCAGCTTAACAGAGGAGCTTCACATCCCCCCGGTTTTGCCTAACATTCAAGTTCTGCTGTAGCACTTGCTGACAGAGTTAAAGCTCCTGCACCCTGGCCTGCTTTGTGAGGAGCACGAGCAGTTTCCAACAAACATGAGCAAAGGTAATATTTTGCAGCAGAGCGTTCCCACCGTCCCCATCAAAGCCTCTGTGCCTCTCACAGGGATGAACCCTTCTTCTACACGCCATGACTATTCCTTTTGAACTTCTGCTAGGGTTTTAGTTCTGATTTGAGAACAAGCTTGTGTATTGATTAGCAAGAGAAGGGGAAAAATCTGGCTTTGAAACTGTTCTTTTGAAGATATTTTCTTCCAACTTCATGTAAATATCCAGTGAATTTGGAAAATCTTTGCAAGGACATTCAGGTAGCAGGATACAACCTTAACATACACAGAAGCTTCTGATCTGATTATGCTGAGTGCTGCAGAGATTTGGATGAGAGAGTATCCACTTGGACTCACATGCTATCTCTGAGAGCTACTTTTTAAAGCCAATTATCTGATCAAAATTAATTTGTATTTAAACAACTGCAGAAATTAGTTTCTTTCAAGTACTCACTTTTATAAATTGCAGATGCAAATTCATTATCTGATGAAGTACAGCATGTAGTCACATTCAGGAAGTGGCACACTCACACAGTAACCGAGCATATATTTATGAATAGCATTTATGAGTTTTCAAATTTTAATGTATACCATAGGGACATAATCTAATGTCTGGAGAAATTTCGCTCTAGAGATTTCTGAAGATGGATGCTTTGATTAGTTGGGCTTAAGAGCGCTGTATGTTACAACCAAGCCTGTGTCACACCTGGGAAAAAAGATCAAGTAGCTCACACAGACACAATAACACCACTTCAGAGCATGATCTAAATAGAGACAAACAAATGAGAGGAAAAAGCCTTAACCCCACTTGACAGAGAACTTAATCTCCGAGCAAGGTGCAGAAGGGAAATCTCCCCCAGAGCAGGGACCTGAGCCAGCTCCTTCTCAAGCCCCATCCAATGCTTGGTAGCAAAACCGTCCTGACTCAAAGTGCCCCTTGGCATCACTCAGAGTGTCCCTTTCGAGGAGTGCTTACTGTTGACCTCTGCCTGCTGCCTTTAAAGTCAAAGGCAAGGCTCCTACTGGTGCCAATACGAGCAGAGGCAACCGAGGCGAAGACTCTTTTAAGACCTTGCCCATAATATGCACAGTGAGAAAGCAATTTTACTTGCACCGTTGGTTTGAGCAAAGCATTATCATGCTTTGAGCACACCTATTTTCTAGTGAGCTACAGTGGTTGTTGGAGCATAAGCACAATCTGCCATCACATAATAAAGTCAACACATTACAGTTTAATTGGATGGACGCATTTAAGCAGTAGTAACAAGGGCTGAGACGCAAACCACAACTCTTCATTTTCTTAAATCTATAACCAGCTGGTTTCACTGCAGGAATAAAGGGTATGTGCCTCACTCACCTCTTATTAGTCTTTGTGTTTTGCCAGGTAATTTAAGAAATGTTTACTAAAAACCCACTGTTTTCAGATATTGAGTCATTCAGCAACACAGTTGCTTGCAGGGAAGTCAATCTGCACGGGATTGCAGGAGGAGCTCCACCAACTTTTGCAAAGCTGCAAAATCCCTGGACACAGAAAGTGACAACCCAAAAGGTAAAAGAACTCCTTTTCCAGAAGAAAAGCCCCAGTGATGCAGCTGCTCCCTGAAATCTTTGCTCTCACGTGCAACCCTCTGCTGAATTCTTCTAGAAAACTTCTGGACAATTACTTTGCAGTGTAGGAGCACAACCCATGTTTTCTGTAGGACATGACTGTCAGCCACAGGCAAAGGTAAATCTGTTTGGAGACTGCAAAAGCTCAGTTTCATTCATTAAGGGGCAAAACTAACAATGCAGAGACAAGGGATTTCTAGGGCTGCTGATGGCAGGGCTAAGCTCACTGCAACATTTAGAAAGTTTCACATGGCCTCAGTCCTAAAGGCACCTATTCATACGTTTGTGAGATAGTCAGTGGTTTCTGAATGTCGCCATGTATTTAAAAACCCTGAACTGAATCCCTCATTTCTCTCTAATTTTTTTTAATTTTCCAGTTACAGGAGTTTCCAAGGGAAGAGGAGGCAAGACTGAATTTTGCTGTTTCACAGCATATGTGAGGCTGAGATGTGCTGTGGGGAACAGGCAGGCAACAGCCTCCTCCACCACCAGCAGGTGCCACATGGGTGTCCCTACAAAGCTGCCTCCCCTTGTTCTCTGCAACGTGAAGAAATGGGAGAACATGTCCAAATGGATAAGCGAAGCTAATGACTCATTGTTGGGCCAAACTGTCATTCTTTGAGTGGCTTTTTGGACTGTTTGATACTGTGGTGTCAGTGAGGTGACCGGTGTGACCCAGTGTCACCATGCAGTGACAAACAGGGGACAGTCACAGCCAGGTGAGAGCCAAGCGTCCCCCCGGCAGGTCTGTGGGCAGCCACCAAGCAGGCAGCAGTGATAACACAGTGCTTATTTGACAAAATGCAGCTTTATTCAGTGCACTGACAGAGACAAGGATTCCACAATGATGTTTTGAGAGATTTTATTGTAGAAAGAGAAAAGTAAATATGTAAGAGATTATTTTTTTGCTGCAAGCTTTTTGCCAAATTAAATCTCAGTATTTCTTTTAATTTCCTGGTTGCATTTCATTCTAAATGAAACTTTATAACCTTTTAACCACATCTTACTGATTCCCCCTTACTGGCTTGATTAGCACTAATCAGTTGAAACTTTTGACTGGATAAATATTCTAGTCATTTTCTTCAGTTGCAAACATGCACCGTTGGTGCCACTTTGCCAGAGTCAAACATACAACCTCAAAACCTGGAATCGCTGTCCAATACCATCTTGCCAATAAACTAGGGGTAAGTTTAGAAAATAAATTCTAAAGTTATGCAATCATTGACAAAGCTGATTCATTACCAAATGTAATGAGTATTTCCATAAGTTCTTTGGCATAATTTCTCTGAATCTCATCATTATGTTTCTTCCCCTCCCTGTGTTTGTAGAAGGGCTGTTTTTTCCAGCAGCAGCAAATACTGCTCCACAGGAGAGGCAGTGCAAACCGATAATCCAATGTGAGAATATTTATATTCAGAGACTCCATTAGAAGAATAGAAATTCAGCATACGATGAAGGTTGCCGTCATTGAAAGTTTCATCTTCACACGTAATTTTATATCTTTGCTCCTGTTTCTCTTCAAGATATATTTTTCACATTATTCTATTTTATTGTATGTTCCAGAGTAATCTGTTCAGTCGATTTTTGGATTACCAATTCATTGCATAGACTGAGTTAATAAAAGCTTTTAATCTGTTTACTGCTATCTACTTCAAAACAAATACATTTAAAATCTTTTTAATTTTTGAGTAATATAGTTATGAGCAATACTCCAGGAATTTTTATCTATGTGATTTATTTCCATAAACAGATTTACACAATATTCTTCTACCCTCACTAGAGCAAGTGCTTCTAAACACATACTACCATGTAACAGAAAGAAAACCATACAAACAGACAGCTCACATTGTGCTGTTTGGTTATATGGCACAAGATTGTCCCTGCAAAAATCATCCTTTCAGGTTCCACAAGGCAAAGTTGTTCCTCCCCATTGCTCTGGTCCCTCATCATCACCATCATCACTGGAGGGAAAAAATGGCACTGAGACACTACATGGGGGTGTTGCATGCACATGATGTCAGTGTATTAAACATGACTGAGACACCTGACATTGGGAATGCAAAAGAGGGGAAGTTAAGGTCTAATTTTAAAATTGAGAGCAGCTTTCTAACAAGCCTAGCACTGACTGCTCAAACAGCAATTTAGGGCACTTAATCTTTCCTTCCTGCTTTAACATGTTTTACAAGAACTGAAAAATGCCAAGTATATCATGAAACATCTGCTTGTTTCTCCACTTGTAGCACATGGAAATTCATGAAACAATGCCTTTCCAGGGACAGCAAATACTGCAGTCTATTTTCAAGCTAAAATATCTCTAACTAACTTAAAATACAGAACAAAAATTAGAATGACCAAGTCATACATCATTCATTGTCTTAATTTAAATCCACATACAAAAATTAATCTCAAATTCAAAGAAAGAAACTGGAAGTTTGTGAAATGCTTTTCTCTCTAAGTTGTTGAAGAAAATCCACAACTGTTCAGAATTAGCAATTACAATAAACTCATTTAGTTTTCCCAGAGACAGTGGCAAAGCAGTATTGCCTTCCAAACTAAAAAAATGACGCAGATAGCGTGGATATCAATTACTGCCTTTGCAGGTTTACACCTGAGAAGATTGCTTGTCACTGTGGAAGAGGCTCACGTAATGTTAGAGAGCCAATTAAGACTCCAATACTGTCAGAGTAGTCACTCCAATCTCTCCTTCCTCTGGTCCGGAAGAGTCACTGTCCATAGACTTTGCAGATTTTCAACATTCACCTTCGACGCCTAAAGTCCTGTGGGAGGTTATCCAGAACAAGCAAGAACAAGAAATGGGTGAATATATTCCTCCGGTTTCTCACTCTGAAGAACCTTCTCCATGACCAGGATCACAATGAAAGGAGACTACAATTTGCCAAAAATGTTCCTTTTGAGAGAAAGTCCATGTGCCAAACACCTGAGTAAGCCTTAGATCCAAATTGTGTCTTGAAACACAAATGGGAGTAATGGGGTAGATGATAGTTTGTAATTATGTACAAAATATCTTGTCTGAGTGTATAAATCTGTGCAATCTGACAAAAACTTGTTCTTTGCCTTAGCTTTGAGGTTGCCCAGGAAGAAATCTTTTCTGAAAGGGATTATTTAGTACCATTTTTGCATTGCATTTTCCCTAGAGGAAGGGGATATTATTTAAATTCCTGCATGGCTGTTGATAGAGCTTTCATGGGCACTTACCTGCAATAATTTCACTTATTTTAAGAGCAGGTCAAGAGGAAAGATGGGATTTTACACCTGTGCTGTTGGGAGAGTGGAGGCAAGGACATAGGGACACCAAAGCCTGCACTCTACCCACCCCCATTTCCTTCTACATAGGTAATGCAGGAACTTGTTTATCCCACAGCGTTTTCCTGCTTGTAGCAGATATTGCGAGAGGAGAAATAGCCCAGGCCAACTTGTCAGTCCAGTGTTAACTGCACCTTGTACCCAGCAGTCACCTGGGGCTGAGCAGGCACAGCTACACAGCCTTTTGCAGGCTGCAAAAGTGCAAATGCAACAGGGAGTTTTCTTTATTCCAGTACTTGAAAATATTTTGGATGCTCAGGAAATTTATGCTCAAGCATTGACCTCCAGTCAGAGACCAGAAAATCTTGTTCCTCCAGAGCATCCTCTGCCACTCAGGCAGTGTCATTCTTATTTCGTTGCCATTGTCCCGTGCTGACATTGCTGTGATAACACCAATCAGTCTTCTTTGCAAATTAAATATTCCTGCACGTCTCTCTCGTTATCCCTCTAAATGAAAGCACCGAAGTAAATATGAGTTAAGATTAGGCTGAGTATACTCTGGGTTTAATTAGCAGTATTGGAAAGGTTGTAGTGAGCTCCAGTGCTTTCCTTACCCTTGCTTACCCACTTAATAGCTTTTCCATGGCACACACAAGCTGCTAGGTGGCCTTATCTCGGTAATAAGGGGAAAGCAGACCCTGCCCATTTCTAAGGGCCAAGTTACAAACGTGCCTTCTGGGCTTCTGATATGCTCTCAGTTGTTCCGGAAAGACCAAGGAGCTGCCACAGCCAAGGCAACCTGCTCCCAGCTAAGGTCACCTGAAGGCCTGCCACTTTTTCTCACAAAGACCAAGTAGTAAATACACGGACCTTTAGCGTCTTAAAACCAGTCTATATTAAATGTTTTAGGGCTGACTTTGAAGAAGTTGGTAGCCCATATGATAAGCAGTTTAAGGCTGCTTCCTGCAGGCTCACAAATGACTCAAGATGTTGGTTTTATCCAAGCCCTGCCTTACCCTCACACCTCTCTGTTTTCTAGCAGCACAACTGCTGGGGCTGCAGTCGAGCTCCTGAACTGAGCATTGTCTGTATGAAAAAAGCCAAACATTCTCCTTTAGAGCCCTTCACATCTGAAATTTATGTTTACTCGGTCCCTTATGAACCAGAGTCCAATAAACCTTTAAGGCACTCTTGCCAAACGTAGCTTTACACCACTGCCCTAAAACAGACTAGAGTGGTGGGAAACTGACCAGCAATTTAGGGAACTCTTTTGATGCATGTTTGTAGTGAGTTATTTGATTTGGGGTAGGATTGAAGAAGAATTTATAAAGATCTGCTCTTTATTGGATTTCAGAGATTTTTCCAAGACATGCATGGTGTTGGATCTTTTAAAAAGTAATTTAAATAAACGTATAAAATATTGATCCCGTCCAACAAGGCCAAAACAATGGAGTTGTTAAAGTTCCCTACTCTCAATGCACATCAAAATAAGTAAAACTTAAAGCAAAATGCTACAATTAAATGTTTAGGTTCGTGTCTTTCACATCAATATCTTTTCGGTCCTGAAGTCCTGCAAATATTTCCCCAGCTGCTGCAGCACAGGGACATGCATTATTCATGCACTGTGCATACTCAGGAAAGGCGAGCTCTCTGCCATACTCAGGTAGTCTCTGAATAACACATAAAAGTGCTGGGTTGCACAGAGCAGCCCTAACACAAGCACTGCAGAGGCTCTTCACAGGCCACTCTCCTGCAAACTGACCCAGAGATGTGCTGGGAATGCAGCTGCTGGAAAGGCCAGGTCGGGAGGGAGCAGCCTCACAAGCTCTGCTCTCAGTAGGCAGCGGTGGCCCAGGACACACAGCCCTGGCAGAGTGTGGCTCAACAGTCAAAGACATTTTGACCCCTCTCCCTGGGCTGCACTTTCTGTACTTTGCCTCCCGTACACTACAAAACCCTACTCACGGCTTGCTAAATACCTGGAAATAATGAAGGATAAGAAGCTGGTTTCACCCAGGGGATTGGATCAGCACAGTTCTGGCATTTGGCAGGATTCAAGGGCAGTCTGAAACAAGACCTGGCACATCTGGGAACAGGGACAGGATTAGGGTGGATCCACCCTATGCATGACTGGTTGTGTAACCCAAGTGTTTCCTCACTGGTTAGGTAACAAAGGAAGGGTTCAGCTTGGCGATCCTTTTCCCTGACCCCACACTCCAGTTCACCAGAAGTGCAATGAATAAAGATTTTCAATGAGATTGGGAAAGGCTTATCTCTACTAGTGTTTCTTCACATTTTAGATTCCTAGCAGAGATACCGATTGTGATCTTGTCTGTATGTTATTACACATTTTTATTACAGTACTTTTATTTGTTGCATTCCTTAATTAGGACTGTCAAGTTTTTCTGAATTCACTCCTTTTAAACACTTGGTTTTGTGAGTTACTTTTGCCCCTGGTTATTGCTGGAAGACAGAGGGTTACCAACGACTGTGTAATTTTATGTAAAATTAAATGCAATAAAAGTTTGAAAAAATAGAGACCAGTTAGGCAGCCATAGCTTGTTTCTCATTAGCCTCCAGCAATTTCACTTAAAACTCCTGCCATCGAGTTGTCTATTACCTTCTTTTTAAAAATAAAATAGTAACTGTCTTTCCAGAGAGGTGGTTGGAACAATATATTAAAAATGCAAGTTGTAGTGCCCTCAGGATACACCGTTCCTCAAAAGGCCTTTGCTCAGTTAATCAGACATAAAGAGCTTGGCAGTGTCACAATCTGTATCTTGGTGTCAAGGACATCACCCATGTGTCACTCCTGTAATCAACCCAATTTGCTAAGCTGGGGAGTTCCTTGCCACAGCCTTTAGATGGAAATAAAGCCCACTTGTTAATCACGAGGATAATGGATTTTGCAGTAATTGACAATGACAGAAGTAAAAACGAGTTGCCTTGGGTAAACAAGGAGCTGGCAAAAGCCTCAGCAGCAGCCAGCTATGATCTGCATTTCTGAGTAACAAAAGCTGCACAAATGATGCCTAAAGTCAGAGGCAGTGGGAGATGTGTGTGCTTCCCAGAATTTCTTGAGCCATATACATCCTGTGCCACATGCAAGGTATAGCAGGAGACGTGTCCTGCGAGTTAAGTGCAGGTAAGATCAGGCAGGAACAGGGTGAAAAGCAAGTTGTCCAGAACACCACTGCCAAAGTGCCCTCTCCTCAAATACCTGTATTTGGAATATTCAGCTCCTCAATGCACTACTCTTTTATCATAACTTACGATATTAAAACACCTATCTAAATGTATAGGAGGAAAAGCCTGTTCTGTTCAAGTTGTATTATCTAAAACTATAATAATAATTTAAGTCAATACTATTTAAATTGCAAATGCTGGGGGGTGTGCAACAATCAGTGCTTACGACATAATGCAGGAACAAACAGTTCAGAAGTGGGAAGGCCAGGATTTACAAGCAAAACTTATCTAGAAAAAGGCTTAATAATGGTCATTTTTATTTGCACCCTGCTGTCACTCCAGTGGGTTCAGTCCAACAACAGATGTCGGTTTTGATATCAATCCCTGTTTTAGGATTATTAAAAAAATACCCAATTCATCATAGCAGTTCAGAAAAACATATCAATTTCAGAGGTAGCAGCTTCCTGGCTATGGATCACAGATTTAAAGGACTTCTGGGACAGTAAGACGAGGAAAGTTACTTTGGAAAGATTGTACATTCCAACTTAGCACTGAAATACAAAAATCAGAGAGCAGGATGTGCTTGGTAACGAGTGAGGATATCCAGCCTTATAGCTGGCCTGGGAGCTGGGGAATGTGCTCACTGTTTTCAGACATAACTTTTCCTTGTCAACCTGCCACACAGCATTGTTGCTTTGTGAAAACAAGACTGCATTTACACTGTAATTATCAGAAGACTTCACTTAGTTTAGCTCCTCTGGGCACCCGCAGGAGGCAAAAGATTTCACATTCATTTTGCAGAAGAGCAAATTGAGTAATTATGAAATCAAGTTACCGGCTAAACTTCAGCAAATATGTCAAATTACAAGACCTCATATGCCATATTAGAGCTTCTTAAGATATTGGAGGTCCTAATACTCACAGGAGAAAAGATTCTGGACACTGCTCAGTTTCACAGCTTGTCATACAGCTAGACATGACAAATCACTGGTCCTTTTGCTATATCAGTCATGTATTTCTGCAAAACATATCCCACATACAAAGTAAAATTGACACATTGACAGACATCATTAACACTGACACTGTGCTACTGGTCCATTACCTCTCATATTTCTGCATCTTCCACATTTAAGAGTTTCTCTGTAACAAGTGTAGGAAGTTTTAGAGTTCTAACCTTTCCTAGGTTTCTTTTTGTCCTTGTAACTTTTTCCACCAGAAGCATTGTGGACAACACATTGGCACCTCTGACACACTGCAAAGTACTTGTGCTCACCCTACAACATTGGCCCCATACCCTCCCTGATCCAATGTCTCACAAGCTGCTCTTCTATATGTTATATGCACAATATGAATTCTGAGAATCTATCGTCAAAGTATTATAAAAATCCGTTGGAGCCAAGTTCTTTAAACATTTATGGCTAACTGCTACGTGAGTCAAATGCACTGTTTATATTACCAAATGTCATATCTAATTCCCTGTTATGAACCCTCGAAATAAAATTATGTGATAATTACACAATCTGTTTGAAACCTGACAAATATATTCCCAGTACGAATGATTTATGAAGATAATGCTTTGCTATAGCATAATGGTACTTCTTAATGGAAGCAGTAAAGCTGTTTCCCATGCTCCGATAACCACAGTGATTTCTTACACAACTACTGATTAAGCAATAGATAATGCAGGCATTTTGGAAACTACATACACCACGGATTTATTCCAGGCTGCTCAAAAGTTATGGCCTGCCTATCTAAATGGCCTGTTAGCAAGGTATGAGCTTCACTCGGGCTGTTTTACTCGCTCCTACCCAATTTAGTGCCACTGCACCAGATTTATGTTTAGAGTAATGCACAGTTTAGTCTCTTTTTGTAAGAGCTGCTGTTAATCAGAAAATTAATGGCTTGGCTGGGGTGGTGTGAGACATTAGTAATGCCAACCCCGCTCTCCTGGAAGGGGCTTTGGGGTGGTAGCTGGTGAGCACGAAACTCCCACATGTGAGAAAGGCTGGCTGCTGGAGATCAGCTCCTCTGGTGAGCCAACCCTGCTCCTCGAGAGCACCGCCAGTGACAGCAACTGAGGCACAGCCAGTGGCGTGCAGCACAGTGACATCTCCTGTGTGTCCTCCCTGTGCTCCTCCTCTGCGTGCTCTCCCTCCCACCGAGAGGGGAAAGTGATGCAAAGGAGGGAAAGTGCTTCCATATGCAGTGCTACCAACTGCATATTCCATTATCTTCCTATCTCCTTTTCTCCCTGAGTGAGAAGTCTCTTCTCAACTGTTTCATCATCATTATAATTCGTATGTATGGCAGATGATCAAATTAATTGTTTCTGGGTTCAAATCTAGTACTAGTAAGATGTTAACAATTTAAATGAGACCCTCAATTTTCTACACATTTCTGCAGAGAGTTTAGTAATTGCTTTAGCTTTGTTCATTCTGCCAATCCATGCTTCAGAACACTGATTTCGTTAATGAGCAGCTAAACATGACTGCCCTGCTGATGATTTGTTCCCATGCTACCTGGGAAATGTCATTTGAAATGGCCTAAGCTCAGTAAAAGGGCACTGAAAAATTTTAAGTGGCAGCACTTTGTTTTACTCCAAATTGCTACAAGTAGAAGAAAAATTGTGTCTTATACAGCCGTATTCAAAAGCACATCTAGAAATGATCGGTGCAACTTGCAAAATCAAATCTGGTGTGAAGATGAAAACTCCCACTATGAAGATTTTTCGGAGTTTTAATTATCATAAATGTATATTCTTCAAGAGCACCAGTGCTAGAATTATAGTCTGCTTAAGGAGGAGCTCAAATCTGGTTTGTTCTTGTCTTCACTCTAATTTTTCAGTAATGCTAGATCTGTACAGCACGAACATCTAATATTTCAGAACCAATGCCAAGTGGACATTATGAAAATAAGACGGAAAAAATGTATTTTTTCTTCCTTAGTGTTATTCAATATTTTTCTGTGCTTAGCTGAGAATTTCTGCTGTTTTCATGATTTCAAGTGGGCAGGGGAACATTGGTTAAGGGAGCAGAATAGTGCTGAAGACAAGTTGCCTGCTAATTTAGTGAAAATGTATCCCCGTTCACACAAACCTTCAGGTTCTTTTGTTATGTGAGTTTATACATGCTCAGAACTTGTCAGATCAATCCTACAGCTGGGACAGCAGGAGGGGAGCCAGGTATCCCACTGCACAAATCAATTCACTGAAATTCTGGGGAGGTTTATGATTGAACTGGGATTTGCTTCAACATCTCCCCTGCTACTGACTGAGGTTAGATCTCTTCATAGAAACGGTTGACCCTTGCAGTGCTCTGTTGCCTGCAAGTGACCAAGAGGCCTGGTAACAGTGTTAAAAGTTGTTGTAAGAACATTTTTAGCATCAACAAAATAGGACTTTTTCTCCTTAGACTTTGTTATGATTCAATATTTTCAGTTGAAACATTCCTAAGTAAAACATGTCTAAGGACTACAAACTGGACAAAGTTATAAGCAACAGACAGCATGGTCCTAAGGAAAAAAGCAAAAATACAACCAGGCACTTTTACCTGTATGGCCAAAGCAAGGATTAGCCCTAAGAGAAGCATCAGCAAATTACTGTCCTCATGAATAATTTTGACAGTTATTTAAATTAGATGTAGAGCAGGTGTTAGATACGAATCTGTTTTGCAAAGTAATTACATTAGTTCTATGCAATGTAATTGCAAATGAGTGCAGCAGGCATTGAAGTAGGGGTGGGAGATAAGAGTAACGAGGGTAAAAGCCTGCAACTACACAGGTGAACTTCATGCATTTACGGTTGAGGTAGGAATGGGAACTTTCATTCCTTGTGGAGGACATGCAGCCATACCGTGGCCAAGCAGAGTTACCAGAGTGCAGCAGAAAGGATGACGCCAACCATGCAGCAGTTCTCTGCTCTCCACAACATTTCAGAGAGCAGCTTGAAAAACAAAAGCAGGTTTTGTCAGCTGCTCTGTAGTATGGCCACGAGGGAATAAAGTTCGGTGATATTTTGAGACATTCACAGATGCGAGAAGGGAACTGCAAGGAGTTTGATTTGAGTCAATTTGGCTGAAGTTGATTTGATTCAACTGCCTGTTTTCCTTTCCACTGCTTTTCATGCACACATGCGCTGGAGATCTCCCCCTTCACCCCAGCCTGGCTTGTTGATGGCAAGCTTGGATGTGTTCCAAGAGAGGAGGTGGCTCACCAGGAGGCCACTCTGTCACCTGTCTGCAGGACAAGGCAGGCCCACCAGCAATGCTCTCCCTGGGCAGGTTAGGAGCGCTTTGCCAGCAGAGAGAAGAACCTACTGAGAGGGTTGTAGGCAACATGTGAAAACGTGCAAGAATTTCCCTGGCAGAAATTGGTTGGTGAGAGGAAAGGGTCTGAGGGAGCTGAGACAGACTTCACAGGAATGCAAAAAACTGCAGGTTTGGGTGGGGAAACAGACTGAGGTGGCTTGAGGCTGAGACAGGCCGGAGAGCGGAGGGAAGGAAGGAGATTCCCAAAACTCCCACCTACTGTGTATAGTATCAGGCCACCCTGTAGAAAGCAGGGTGAAGGCTATTGAAGACCACTACAATTTAGAAATATGGATTAAGATCACATAATCAAAGGCAAACCTCCTGGAGAAAATTTCCCAGGTGCACCACACATAAGAAACCCAAGTGAAACATTGCCACCAGCAGAGGACCAATGCCCACCCCTTCAAGAGGTTCTCTGCATATTTTGAGGTGCTTCTCCGCAGCCAGACACTTCTCCTGGCCTTTCTTTCACAGACATCTCCCAGGCACTTCCCACTCACAGAGTGCTTCAGCAACAGTCAAATGTCCAGGGGTCAAAACCCAGGTGCCAAGGGTTCCCTGGTGAACCCCTGGTTCAGATCACAAACCAGCCCTCATGCTCTGAAATTCTGCATTCACCCAAGACAAGCCACAGCCCCGCGACTGTTCTAGCTTCACATGGAATTACATGGTTTCCGTGATGCTCGATTTTTCTATCTAACTAGAACAAAATGTTCTAAAGGTTGGAGCAGGGAGAGCACAGCTTTGTTACAAGGAAGAAGTTGGGTTTTTTTCATGTAGACAATTGTCATGTAGACAATTTTCATGTAGGCATCTTAAAATCAGAGCAAGGGAAAAGATCTTTCTCCATATTTTGTAGCTACTGGCCTCTATCTGTGTCCAAAAAGTAAAACGTTTGACTTCTGAGTGGTTTTTGGTTGCTTTTTTAATTCTCCAAGAATCCTGGTGTGATGATTAGATCAATTCCTGTCCATTAGAATTTGAAATTAATCTGTTTTGCAACTATTGAGTGCCCTTCTAGTATTTCACTGAGCATTTTTGATAGATGGATGAATTCAAATAGAACAAAAATGTATCTGATAATGAAGTCATTATGCTGCTTCTGATTTAATCAGAATATTTGTACCATATAAGTCCATTAGAATATCAACGAGATGATTCATATCAGGCTTCTTCAGGGAAATAACAAGCATTTTTTAAAATTTTATACTTCCAGCAGTGAGGCTTTGTTCTCACAACCATCCACTTTGCACAAAGCTTTGGTGTGTTCACTGTGCATCTCTGCAGCCTTGTGATCCTGTTTCAACGCTTTCTTAACAAAGGTGCCATCATTTAGAAGGTACCATATGAAGAAATGCATTTTACCTTTAACAGGTATTCATAATTCAGGTGAAGGCTTTGAGGCAAGTGACTAAAGGCACGTCTAACAGAGCTTCTGGGGAAAATCTCCTCTCTGTTTCTCAGTCACATAAGGAGGGTTAAAAGCAGGCAGGGACTAGGAAGAAGTCACTGTCAGTGCTGCAGGACAATTGAGTCCTGCCCACCCAGCCCAGGATTCCCCCTGGTACTGCTGAGAGTGTCTAGGGACAGGTCAGTTATGCTCATTTGCCAAATACATGCTACACCTACTTTTGGGGCTGTCTCCCAACCCAAACAGCTGTAGGGCCATCCCTCCTCCCGGCTTCAATAGGTGACCCTAATATAAACCCATGACAGAAATGTGCTGCTGGGCTTCCCCACCTTCTTATCCCTGAACTCAGGCCCCGACTGATCGGGTGTAGAAACTACAAATGCCACTGAGCACGTTCGTGAAAATTCATCATTACCTCAACCCTTGTTGTCAGACACCAAAAACCACCGTGAGAAACAGAAGACCTTGGTGCAAGCACTGTTCAGAAATAGTTAAGACATGAGTGTATTATCAACAGTGTTTTAATCACCAATTCAAAGCTCAGCACCCTACAGGCTCCTATGAAGTGAAGTGGCTTTATGGAAAAATGAGGCATTAGCAAAATGCTCACAACTAACTGCTCTTTGTAAATTTTGTTTTCAACCAAAATTTTTGGTCTACATGTTTTATTTCACATCCCCACCCATATACTGAACAGACCATTATGACAAGTCATTGACATTGCTAAAGTTTAGGACATATTTCTGATTACATCTTAAATATCTAAATATCTCCAAAAACAATGCTCTGAGTTTCAGTCATGCTCCACATATACATGATGTAAACATACATCTCACTAGCTAAGACACTTTCAGGAAGGACTTGGGAAATTCACCTCCAGCATATCACAAATTTCAACTCAATCTAGGCTGGAAACCATGACAAACCTGAGGATAACAGTGCAATGAAACTTGCAAATGGCCCTTTACACAAAAGGTGGAAAAAACCAGTGTTTCAGTAGTTTCAAGCTTCATGGGTGCTTATTTTTAAATTAGAATTGTTTTTTGCTTCTTTGTCAAGTATGAGTTTAATTTCCACGTTTGACTGGAGTTAATAAGGAAATAAGAACATTTTCCTTGTCCCTCCATGTTATTAGCCCTGTTGAGTCTCACATACAAAGGGCTTAGAAAAAGTTTCAGAGGCAGCAGAGCTCATTTAACTATTTGTGACCCCAATACAGAGGGGGAGAGCACACAACAAGAACCCAAACCCCCATTCTTGGTGGTGGGGAGTCGTTGCACTACCTCATGTCTTGAATCTGCACCCCTGGGCTCGGGCAGCTGACCCTCCCCCTCTCAAGGCACAGTGTATTTCAGCTCAGCACTCAGCTACCCAACATCTATTTTGCACCTACGAAAGCCAGAGCAGTGAAAGATTAGTTTTCCATCCTTTTCCATGTCCTAGGATATAAAACACTTCTCTGTACTTTACTTCCTTTCCCTCACATCTGAAGCAGCATCAGCCCATCTAGGGGTTCTGAGTGCATTCAAAAATAAATGTTCTGATGAAAGGCCTATTTGACCTCTGACAGATATTTCCCCTCCAATCATTCCCTTTTTCCAATTGCAATCCAGCTGAGGCTGCATTTGCTCCAGGTTGTTATTTATTGCTCTACAGCAACTCATTTAACAAGTGAGCTATTGGCTGTTGACTGATACCAAAAGCAGTCTCATCCTCTTCTGCAGCCGTGCACCCCGCACAAACCATTCCAGGAGTAACACAGGAGAGCAGAAAGGCTGCTACTGCATGGCACAGGAGCTTGACTCTCACTTACTCCATGCTTGGAAATGAAACAGTGATCGCACCAAGTCTGAATGCTCAGCTCCTCGAAAGAGACCAGTTCACAGCCAGGAGAATTGGTCTCAGGGAGTTGTTTTCTGGAGGCCTGAAAAGCCCACTCAGTCTTGAGGGGTCTTTCAGAAAGAGTTCCTGCTTTAAGCACGTTAAGACTTAAAATCTGCTTTCAGGAAAAAAATATATCACATGAAAAGTTTTGTGAAGTCAGATTTTTTTTTTTCCCATGGATGGATCAACCTTAATTGCAAGATTAGTTTTTCATTAAAAAGCAGTAAGCAGTGGAGACATCAAATAAATGGTGTTGGCAAGGTTAGTTAAAATTCTCTGACTGGCTTTTACTAAGCATAAACTTACCTTTCCTCTACCATTTCTGAATATCAGTTCAGAGCAGCCGCTGTTGGAAGCCAAGTTTCAGGTTCTCAGCCACCCTTTTTATTCACATAGGCCAGGTGATAAGTATCAGTGATGTCTAATTCAAGTGATACACTCTGCAAGAGCTATCTGTACATGCTGCACAACTGTAAATTCACAAAGCATCATCCAGAGCAGCTCAATAAAACTCTCTGCTCCAGGCACAGCAATGGTCAAAAAAATCTAATCAAACTATTGGATGCCTAGAAAACATGATAGAAAATACTGAAATTAGAATAAAGTCCTCAGATCGATATTACTCTTCCAGAATGTAAATAACAACTAAATAGACTTGCTGCAAAGTAAGGTGAAGTTATAAGCTTCAATTTTTACTCATTCTACAGAAAGGCATGGGGCTTGCAGAAAAGCAGTGCAGATTGGTGGTGCCCCGATTTTGTAATCACTTGGTCCCCTCATTACAGCAATCAGTGAGAAGGCACGTGAGGAACACAAACCCGAGGCTCTGTCAGCACCTGCAGGCTCTACTCACACTCTCAGTCTTAGAGCCAGAACACTTTACGGCTCAAGCTGTCTGAAATAGATACTGTGGACAGCAGCACAAACACTGAATTTGTCAAGAGAGCTGACACTGCGTTCAGCACATCTGTAATTACAATCTGGCCCCTACCAGAAGTAATTCCAAGCAACCACTTAGGAACAATATTTCCTCCCTCCCCCTCCCTTTCTATTTTTAAAGAAACTCAGGGAAGGTCTCTTCAGATGGCTCAGTGCTCCTCGTTCCTGCATCCTGACAGACTGAGAACTGACCTATATGTGCATGTGCACCCACACAGCACTGGGGAATGCAGCAGCTGCTGCCCGTGTCCCTGCTGCATAAGTGGGGTCCTCTCAATCTCTGCTGCAGCACTCGGTGAATAACTTCAGAAGGAGAAGAGCTTGTTTTCCCACAGCAATGTGGTAAACTCCTTTTTCCATTGCAATCCCATTAGCATCCCACCTTCCCAGGACTGCTGCAGCACCAGGAAAACCCTAACTGCTTCACCAGTCAGAAGGACTGTCAGGGAGTACAGATACCTAGGTCACCACTTTCATTAAAATCACAAAATAAAAGCATTTACAGCTACATTTATCCACAGTCTCTGAAAGCACAAAGAGGAAATGACAGGAGGTTTTTCTCTCCAGAACTGCTTTTAGATGAATACACCTTTTTCACTGAAGGAAGAAGAGTCTTACAGGTAAAAGTACTTTTGCTATCACACCCAGTTAGCACAAAATACACATTTATCTGTTAAAATATGGTCAAGAGGGAATTTTGGTATGGGTAACATAATCACCACGTTACTGACAGAAAGGCAATTCGAGGCTGTTAGGGCTCACAGCAGGTGCCTGCCAGCTACCAGTGTGTGCTGAAATCCTGCAGCACTCCGTGGCAGGGAGAGGGGTTTACAGAACTGAGGTGCTCAGAATAATGGCATTCAAATGGTAGCAGACCTGAAACACTTCTATTCATTCTACAATAACATATGTAAAAATAGTGGATACCTTAAACATGAAATCTCTGCTTCCCTAAAACAAGTGAAATTGTAATTTATACCTTTCACATCTAGATTCACACACTCTGAAACTTGATTTTATTATCACGCATCTTCACAGTGGTCTCTGTTTAAAATTGTTTTGTGCACCACTGCATAAGATGACAACTGAAGCTAAAGCTCAATCTAGATCAAAACTGAAGCTGTTTTCTAGACAATGACAAGAACTCTTAGAGAAATAAAGCATTCAGAAAGAATAAATTTACCCAACTAAAGAAAACAAAAAGGTTTAAGCTAGTAAGTGGTTACCAATTATAGTATTTCCTATTTGAATGACATCTTGTTTTCTCCAGCTTTATGAAACAAATTGCTGCCCTGGTCTATGCTGAACTTGGGCTACACTGCAGACACTCAGAGCCACAACTTCTTTTACCACAATTGCCACGATACCATAGGAAAAAAACCTAACAGTTTTCAGGTAAATTTTTTTGACAATGTTTTTATTTTTAAACAAATATTTCAAGTTTTTAAAATACAGAAATCAATGACTCTTACAATGATTTTTAGAATAGCTGTTCCAATGCCAAGAAGTAATTATGGTTTTAATAAACCATTTCTATTTTACTGGAAATGTCCAGACTGATGATAAATTGTTACACTACTCAGTCTAGATGCTAGACCACATCCAACATTAGAAGAAATTAAAAGTTTAATTACCCTAGTTCTGATAACAAGCCATCTTCTCCCATCCACAGGTAGCATCTTCCCCATGAAAAAACAGGAAATATCTGAAAGGCTGGATTCCATAGAGCTAATTAAATAAATTAAAGTTCGAATTTTCCCACCGATAATTTTTAATACAGATTTGAAGTTTAAAATACTTAATTGCTACCTTTCAGCCATCTTTTCCCCACAGACAATTTAACTCTGCATCCTTTGTAATTATGGACAAGGTTATTTGACAAACGATGGCATTCTCAAATCATTTTTGTGGCCTTTATTTTTTTTGTTGGGAATATGGAGTATTATAAGTAAGAAACACTCCAGTGCGTATGAGTCTGGAAGGAGCTGAGCAAGCTTGAAGTAGTTGCCTCTTCTATGAGGCAATTTCTAGACTTGCAAGCCTTGCTATAACTTAGAGATCCACCTGAAGGAAGGGGTAGAACTAAAAGATGTCACTTTTTGCACTGAGGATGAGCAGGGATCCAGCCTGAGGGGTGATCAGAACCCCCTCAGGTGTGGGATGGCGGCAAAGGAAGGAGACCCCCGAGCTCCCCTCAGCCACCGGCGTGGCTGTGAATGGAGTGTTGTGTCTCTAAACTCAGTTCCCAAAGAAAAAGAAGGCTGTCAATCATCAAATAATTAAAAGCACCAGAGCAGAAAGTAAAAAAAAAAAATAAAAATCGACTTACAGCACAGGATGGTGAGGTGGGGGCCTGTGAGGCCTTGCTCCTGGCGGCTGCCGGCTCTCAGTTCTCTCACTCGATGGTCACCCTTTAATTTCAGTCATGTTGAGGACTAAAAGCTCAAATGTTTCAGTCAAGCCTTGGATGGCGTGTTGGTGTCCAGATGCTGGCTGGGGGGGCTTCTCCGTGAGGAGTTTCCCGCCGGAATTCTGTGCCTCAGCCCCACGGCCGGGCATGGCCGGGCACAGCCGGGCCCCTCAGCAACGCCACGGGCACCTCTGGGGAATCGCGCTTCAGACAGCTCAGAGTTTGGTGGCCAAACTCTGAGGAGAAAATCCCTTGTGGTGCTTCGGGGGCTTGGGGGTCTTTCCTCATGTAAACAACCCCAGCAGACTTCTCGGGAATTCAATGCTGTTAAAAAATGCACTCGTGAAATTAGGGGTGAGAAACAGCTCATGCCATAAACTGGTCAAGTTTAATCAGAAACACTCATCAGAAGACAGCTATGGCCATGGAGGCTGAATTATTTCTCTCTAAACATCTTGAGCTCAGATCAGGACTTTTGCGGAATCTTTGCCTGGCTCAAAGACAGGGCTGATTTCCAGGCAAACCTTGCCAGAATTCTCCGAGCTGAGGCAGAGCTGCCACAAGGCAGATTTCCTCTGGAAAGGGATGCTCTCTCCAAGCCCTGTCAGCTTTTCCAAGAGTTTTTAGTTTCTGCCCTACATGCGGGAAAATGGCCTTCCAGCACTGCAAGTTTGAAAGTCCCACAAGTGCTGAATGGATTCGGGCTCCAACAGCTTCCAAGTTCTTGCTGCAGAGGTGGAATTGAGGATAGAAAACAGCCTCCTTTGTTTGGGTGTTTGGGTCTTTTCCTAGAATTTCCAGTTGGTAGGAAAATTTGAAAGTTTGCACTTGGAATTGAAACCACATATCAAACCCACACAGGCAGAAAAAACCCTGGCAAATGTCTGCCTAATCTGTCCTTTAAACTTCAGCAATGAAAACCCTACAGCCTTTTTCACTGTGGTTCAGATGAAAGAGACATGGGGGAAGAAGAAAATCCTTGCCCATGACTCCTTCACCAAGGGAGAGTGACAGATTAGCTGGTTTCCGACTGAGAAGTGCTGATTTGGGCTGTATTTTAGCACACCATGATATATTTTGAGAATCCTCATAGAATCAGAGTGTCCTTGTGCTTAGTTAGCCCAGAAGTACAGACTTCTTTTAATGCCTAGGTCCTGCTTGCTGCAATTGAAGTCCAGGACTTCTTCCTTCACCTGTCATATCCATGGAAACAGTTTCTTTCTCTGCAGTTTTTTCTTAGCTGTATTTTAGGGCTGAGGTGTTTCATTGATCTTCTCCTCTGCAGGACACAACTTTGCTCGTACATCTCGCTTTTGGCAGCCCTGTACTCCCTGGGACTCGTCCACTTCATATTACTGAAGACAGTGCCCAGACACCAGTGAGCCCTTCCCAGAGCACTTGCAACATTCCAATTGCCACACTCCTCCTTACATATTGCAGTATTTGGGGGGAGGGGGAGACAAGGAGAGGTGCAAGAGTATGATGTTTGTGATTTCCCTGATAGCAGAACTGTTGGAGGATGACTGTGTGTGACTCAAAGATCCTTTTTATCAGCATCATTCGTCACCTGCATTCCACTTTCTATAACAATTCATTGTGAAATTTCAGGCCACTAAAAAGCTGACAGTTCAGCTTCCTACCCCATCTCCACAGCAGAATATTTTGCTTTCAAATTCCTTAAGGAAAAGCCAAGCCTCGAATATGTCTTCTGTCTAGATTTGTTTTCCATGAGGAAATATTACCAATTATTGGAGAGAACCAAAATGTGCTGCCTTTATTATATTCTACCACTTTGCTTTCCCAAGAACACTTTCATGATCATGATTAAAAAACGTGCTTTTCACAGTCCTATTCCCAGTAAGTCACCTGTGCTGATCAGGTCAAAGCCACACAAGTCCTTCTCCCTGCTTTTTCTGCTTCTCTGTCCAAAGTTGTCTCCAGCTTTCTTCTGGAACCTCAGTCTGTGTCCCTGGGCAGTCTGTTCCCTCCCTCAAAGTGTCTCATCAATCCCATTCTTCCCTTCAGACGATGTTATTTGCTGTTGTTGGGGTCCCATCCGTGTGATTACCTTGCCCCTACCACTGGCACTCTCATCCTTCACTCCTTTCACTTTTAACCAGGGACTTTTAATGGTTTTATTGCCTGTGACTTTCTGGACCTCAAAGTAGTTATAGAGATCCTTCCTTCATTCGTACTCATTCCTCATCCACCAGGGTGGATGGCAGTTGTAAAAAAAAATCTGAAGGTGCTTGTAAAGAAAAAATCTGGTTATTTTTTGATTGTCCTTCCCAGTGCTGGCCCTTGACTATGCAAGTTCACATCACCACCCCTCTTCCTGTCATGTCTTTGTTCAAGGATCAGCTTTCCACTCACAAATCTCATTTACTATTTATTAGTTTTACAACCAAAAATACTCTTCCCGTCATTTGTACTTTAGACCATATTTTGGTTTTCACATCACCGGTTTTCCACAGGTTGAACCACTCTGCTCTAGATAATTGATGGAAGGGGGCAGGTCCCCATAAATGTGTTGTTTAGCAAGATGCAAATAGTCACAGTGGTTTGGAACCAGAAGAATATGCCTTAATACTTCCTGTCTTCTGAGCATTGATGGAACAAGAATAGAAAACACCTATACGTATATAGAGAGATTTGCGTGTATGGATAGACAGAAATAAACAGAGCTATAAATTTATAAATTAAAAAATGTGTTCATCATCAGTTTCTGTACTGTTTTTTTCCTTTGGCTTTATTATAGATGAACTTTCTTTAGATCAAAGTCTGGCTTCCTGGAAGCATGCTTTCATAATTTATTAGTTTCAGAAAACAAAATCCAAAAATACTGCACAATTTCACGTGCACATCCCATGGCACTTACTTTGAATACAACAGACCAAATGCTGCTGACCTTGTGGCAGTAGAACACCCACTCAATGAAGTTATATTTTTGCTTAGGGAAGAATAGCAGGTTTCAGTCCACAATGGCATTTGTTTGGATTTTTAGAGATTGTTTTCTGCAGAGTTTTACAGGGAAGATGATTTCCACAACGTAAAGCTATGCAAACATGTTAATCAACTCACAGTGGACACATCTCTATCACAGAAAATTTGTTATCCCTTGGAGGTAAATGAGAGAAAAATTGTTTATTTAACACTAAGAAAGGACCAGACAGTCCCAAGAACACTAAGTGTTTTGTAATTGAAGAATTTATTCTCATCCTATAGCCCACCCTTGATGCTGTTAATAGAAACTCTCCAAACCTCATATGCTGCTGAAACCTCACACCGACTGGTGGCTACTCACATCAAAGAACCCAAAAGCCAGTGCTCAGTGTCACCAAGGGGGCCCTGCGTGACTGAGACTCTGCAGGAGCCCTGGGGCCCCACGGAGCTGCTCCCCAGCTCTGCAGAGCCCTTGCACACAGGCCTCCCTGGCCACCCCCTGGAACTGCTGCCACACCTCGCTTGGTTCCGAGAAAATGAGCTCACAAGACCTTCCTTGAAAGTCACACGAATTACCAAGGTCTGAATGGCTTGCAGGAGCAGGATGAGATCTGTAATTGCCGCAGGAATCAGCCAGATTGAACAGCTGAGAATATCAGGATATTTGAATTTGAGGATATTTCTCTCATTGTTCAAATATCTCTGCTCGGTAACCACAAGCGTTACGCTGGGGCTTGGCAAACTCTGTGTCTTGGCCTGGACCAGAGAACAGAAAGAAATCCTGGCAAGGACCGCAAGGCAGCATCAGCACAAGCCACATCCGAGGAGTTAATGAACTCAAGGAGTGAAGCTCTTAAAGGAATGAATACCCCCAAATTAATGAAATTTTTCGTTTCATTAGGAAGTGAATACTCTTTATTCTACATCACTGAAACCATAAAGACAGCCCCTATGGAAATGGAAGACTCATCTGAAAAACTGATTTCATCTTTATCCATTATCTTTCTAAATGCAGCATCTTAGTGCCTGTGCACTGAGTGTTCTCCAGAGAGCCAAAGGGATTTCTTAATGGACTCGGTGCTGGGCTGTGTGCAGCTTCACCTAACAATGTAAATGCAGCACTGTAGCTGAGGAGTGATGGAATGAGGAATGATTGTCAGTTACTGCCTTGTATGTGGGAATCTCTCTTTTTCAGTGCATTTGGGTGGCTTTCCTGCCAGAGAGAATTCCAGTCCAAATTTCTGTGCAATATTTAAAACATAATTGTGTTTAACAAACCTAGCAAAAAGTGGCAAGCAATGCAACAGTGAGGTAAAGCCCAGACTTGTTTCCAAACAATTCCTGGGGTAGCTGAGCCAGGCAGCTCTCGAGAACTGTGTTCAAGGATGTGTCCAGCAGGATGGGGGGTCATGGGCAGCCACAGAGCAGCTGCAGGAGTTGTATGGGGCCTTGGCAGGGCTGGAAGGGACCTCTGGAGATCATCCCATCTAACTCCTCTGCCCAGGCAGGGTCGCCTGGAACGGGTGACACGGGAACACATCCAGGTGGATTTGGGATGTCTCCAGGGTGGAGGACTCCATGACCTCTCTGAGCAGCCTGTTCCAGTGTTTTGCCACCCTCAGTGTAAAGTTCTTCCTCATGTTGAGGTGAAACTTCTTATGGTTTAGTTTATGGCTTTGCTTCTCATCCTGTCCCTGTCACCACTGAAAGGACTCTGGCACCACTTTGTTCAGATGAAGATGTCCACTGTGGGCCTAAGACAGCTGGTCACAATTTGAAAGCATTGAGAGTCTGCAAATCAGCTGCTTCATTTGGTAATTTGTTCCAGGGATTAATCATCCTCACTGCTAAAAACTGTGCTGGATTTCTCATTTGAATGTATTTGGCTTTAGCTTTCTGCTATTCCTTCTTTTCATACCTTCCTTTAAGATGAGCCACTTAATTCTGTAGTAACCATTACTTTTTCCCTGTGGATTTCCACCACAATCAAGTTACCTCTCCATTTCCTTTTTGATAATCTAAAAAATTTAAACTCCTTAACATTGCCACTTTCAGATGTAGCCTAACCAACTCTGCAGCCTAAAATTCTGTGTACAGCACTTTTTTTTCTGTATCCCCAATAGTGTTCTCCAACATCCTTTTTAAAATATCAGTCTCATTAAAAGCAGATTAAAACGCATTTTGCCCAAATAAGCCCTGCCTCCCCAGTGATCTGCATGACTTTGATAGATTTCCCCTTCCTCGTGTTACTCCTTACTTTGTACCAGCCACGGGTTTACAATCCAGGTTGTTGTATTTGCTTTGGTGGAGTGCAGCAGTGTTGGGGGGGCTCCCCTCTGACCCTGGATTCACCTGGGGCGGGTGGCAACTCCTGCAATGTTGCACTCTAAGAAGATCCCACATGACATCAGCTTTTTTCCCAGGCTGATTGTGCCAAGTATGGATCTGTCCCTCCTGTCACTGTGATCTGAGGCACTGCCTGGGTTGTACCTGACCCCACAGGGTGCCTGGGCCAGGTGAGCTGTGGCCCTTGCACCTCTGGGGCAGCTCCAGCCACCCCTCCTCTCTCACAAGGGTTGGGTGTGTGTAGTACACTGTATTTACACTTTACATTTGTCAAGGCATTTTCTATGCAGGCAGCATAAGTAAAACATTCAAGGCACACAACCCAGGAGTTTTGCTGATGTGAGGTGCAGTCAGAGTTCCCATTGCTGTGATCCAACACCCATTTGACCATGAGGAGGTGTGAAATGAGCAATTGTAAAAATGAGACCAATTCAGCTGTTCAACATTTTAGAAATCTCCTTTTTTTTCAACCACCATATGCACCACATTTTTTCACCACAGAACTCCTACAGGTACCTTATCCTTTCTTTACTTTCCAGTAGTGTTGTCCTGTCCAGCTTGTTCGAGACAAAAAGCTCGTAAAATATCTCTTTGATTAATTCCAAGAGCTTAAGTAAAACTATTTACAACCAGGTGCTATTTGCAGGAGAGGTGGCAGCAAAAGCACTGCTCTCTGCCTTCTGTCCTTCACCTCCACCACCTCGTGCAGTCCCACCCACTGCACCAGAGCCATGGGCTTTGCAGACCCAGGGATGGCTGTGGCCACAAGCCTGTGGACTTCAACTATGGAAAAGCGATGTGGATTCCATGCCCTGATGTCTGCGGGTCTGCAGACACAATCCTGCTGTGGTTTCTATTTGTAGTTCAATGACGATTTGATTATCTCTGAGGGAATTGAGGAAAATGGGGTTACAACGAAAGATCTGTTTGTATTTTCAAAATGTGCCTTGTGAAATCCCTCACAAGATTCACCTTAATGCATTCCTCGAGTCAGGAGTGAGTAATGTGATTTACCTTCTACATTTTATGGGATCTGGAGCTGTAGAATTAGAAAACAGAGCCAAAATAAATAATAAAAATAAAACAAGTGCCAGAGAGATGCAATTGCCATTCTAAGCAGAAGGCAGCTCCTGTAAATGGGAGTGTCAGGTAGAGCCTGCTGGGCTTCCTTAGGGAAATAACAGGACAGCATCTTTCCATCACGGAAATCATCTGGGAAACAGCCTCTGCGGGAAGTTCTCTGCAGCTCCTCGTTTCTCGTGTTGTTTTATGCTAGGTCAGCCATTTCTCAGTGACCTGCCACGGCTTGTAATTTGGCAAATAAAGGATCTTTTGTGCACAGAGCCGGCAGCAGATACCGGCGAGTGTGGAAACGGGCAGCGGTGGCTGGTTCCTGGGTTTGGTGTTGTACAGCAAGCCCTGCCAAGTGCCGAGTTTGTTCCCTGCTACCGTCATTCCCATGCGGAGCGGCACGGTGGGCACAGGTCCCTCGCTCCCATCACGCTGGAGAGCACCAGCACAGCACCAGGGGATGCACAAACAAGCAGCCCAGCCCTTTGTGCAATATTATAGCAGATGGTCTCTAGTACCCTACAGTATTAACACATTTCAACCCTCTTCCTTGACTTCCCTCCCCCTCCAAACGCCCATCTGTAACGATTTTGCTTTCTCTTTCGCTATGAAGTGGAAGCAACCGAGAGCAGCAGTTGGGATGCTGGGTGAAACGCCCTCCCCTGGAATGCTGAGTGAGGGACACAGCAGGGGCAGCGCTGGCGGTGGGGTTGGTCTTTCTGCGGGTGCTTGTGCAGCGAACTTGACATCCTTGTCTAGACACCTGTGGGCTGGCAGATAATATATTTCCTTCTCCCTATCACTTTGCAGTACAAGTCTGAACATTCTTAGTCTTTCAAATACCAATGAAATATATTTTTTTTTTTTAACAGTTTGCAAACCTAGTTCTGATTTTATTCGTTTTCTTTTCTCTCTGGTACTTACTGGAATCGATTTTTAATTCGAATCACTCCACCTCTAGGTCATCCTGTCAGCCTGAAAGGCGCAACCATTACATTTCTGTCTTCTCAAGTTTGGAACGTATTTTTCATTTTGCAGCTACAGAAATTAGCTCTCTTTGCTTCCAAAAGAGCAGCAGTTACAAGAAATGCACATCTTGAGCAGCAGAAAAGCAAAAAGTGACATTAAGGAAAGCCCTGGCAGAAAGCCTGGGGAGTGCACAGATTTCCCACTGCTGTGTTTTGGGGTAGCTCGTTTGTTCGTAGCTAATTGAGCCAAAACTCAGGGAGCTCCCTGGGATGGGAGAAGATGGCTGTAGTGAGGGGAAAACAGGTCTGTAAAGGTGCAGCCACAGTGCAGAGAGAGCAATTTGCTGTGATTTCCCTTTGGATGCAATGATCAGATCCACACTTTGGATGTTTGGGCAGATACTTCCACTTCAGGGGTTTTTTTAAATTTTTTTAACCCAGTCGAGTTCAGTTTCCATGAAAATCTCATTTCCATGTGGGATGAAAATTTACATTTCCCATCAGTTCTGCTGAGCTGATGAATTTGGAGTTTCTCCTTTATTTTGTTTTTCGATGTGGCCAGAGCTCTGCCTCTCCAAATACTGTGTATTTGTCCTGTCTAGCTTCCATTTCTTTTTCTGCCTTTGTGCATGCTGTTCACCTTTCACATTTTAGAAATTGCTTTCGATGCAAATACATCCATCTGTGACTCCACACTCAAGATTTTCAAAGTTACTAGAAAATTCAGAGTAACATACGACAGATCTGAGCCTTTGCTACTGATTCACATAATTGGTTTTAGGGATTTTGGTTTTCTCATTTTCTTCTTTTATTAACAGACATTCTCTTCCATTTTAAAGGGCCTCAAAATGTTAATTGTTTAAAGTACCAAGTCTGATCATTCTTTATCCTCTGTATGTTTTTCAGCTTTCCCTTTTTCTTCCTGCAAGCTCACCAATCAGTACTCAGCACGTTTAATTCACTCTGCGGACCCCCATTACAGATTAGGAGACTTATTGCCTTCACACAGCACACTGGGATTTGGAGAAATAGAAGTAAGCAGAAAACACTGGACTTTAAATAGGGGCTCAGGCACAAAAACAAGTTATCTGGCTTGGCAAGTTTAAGACGAGCAGCTGGGCTGAGGGAACTGGCTATGTCCACCCTTTTAGCGTGACTCAAAGAGGAGGACATTGATTTTGTTTTGTCTGGAACATGGAAGGATGAGCAAAGTCCAGCTATCTGGTATTTCCAGTGCTTTAGACCATGCTCAACAGGCACAGCTCAGCTTGGCCATGGCAACTTTCTTCATTTGTGGCCCCATTTTGCTGCCCTTGAGCCCCACATTGACCCAGACGGGACATTTTGGATGGGCTGTAGGCCACATCTGTCTAAGCTGTGTTTTATGATTAAATATATGTTTGTGCTTGAGCTTCCTGTAGGTTTCTGGGCAGGTGAGCACTTCCAAGCTGAAACCAAATGAGGCACTCTGAGTGATCACCTGGAGGGTCCTGGCTCCAAAACGTGCCTCCAAACACAAGCCCCAGTGCCCCAGGGCACTTTGCCTAAGTTATAGCCATGATCAGGTATCTGCTTTTAAAAAGGAGAAACATCTTCCCCTTCTCTCCTCAGTTACACTTCCCAGACCCATTGACAAGGGCCAGAGCACTGCAAAGGAGAGGCCCCAGGGCAGCAGCTACAAAGACATCAACTTCTTCTCTAAGTTCTCAGGAAAAGAATGAAGAAGTGCTTTTGCCCATTGAAAACTGCTGAAGGTGGCCCAGTGATCAGGCAGCAGCAACAATGCTTTGCCTGTGTTTCCCCCTGCTGCCTTCCCTGCTCCTTGGACACGTCTGTCACACATACTGGAAATTGAAGGGGGTTTTCTTACCCCTCTGGGCCTGTTTCTGAGTCTCAAAGAAAGATTTTGCAAGACTTTCATGGGAAGCACTAGAGAAATTCAACATCCTGTCAGAGCTGGGGCACGGGCTGCCTGAGGAGATGACACAGCCCCGGGGCTGCCTTAAGGAAGGGTTTCTTGTGCCCTTGTTCCCTTTTCTATCCCCGTTGCAGCTCCAGCAAAGAGCCCTGGATAAACACGAGTTGGGGCTTTAATAATGCACAGCTTACAGCAAATAAGACAGCACCCTCGTAGCACCCTCGTGTGCCTTCTCCTTTCAAAGCGTGCTTCTCCTCTTTCCTCCACCACGGTGAGGGCCAGAGGCAGATTTAGCACTTCCCTGGCTGACAGCAGGAGGGCTTGGGGATGGAGAGGGCACAAGCACAAAGGCTCAACATCCCTTGGTGGGGACAGCCAGAGGGACGTCAGAGAGGTAGAGTCCTGGGGAGATGGCACAGAGAGGCTTGAAGCTGCTGCCTTGTGTTCTGTCAGTGATTCTCCACTCCTGTTTCAGTGCAAGCAGATTCAGCGGATGATGCACGGGCAACTCGCCAGCTTAGGAGGCTGCTCTGCCCAGCAAGGATGCCAAGGGCTCCCTCCATTTCCCTGAAGGACTAGTGCCACTTGAGGGGTGATTTGAGGACATCTGAGACCTCCTCGAGGTGGATGTGAAGTGTAGCAAGGCGCCCCAGGGGTAACTCCAGGCACCATATCCCCGTGTTTAAGCAGCTGCCTCGCAGGCGTCTGCCCCACTGGACTGCAACATGGGAGCTGCCAAAAATGCACATTCTGTACCTTAATATCTTTCCAAAGTCATGTCGGGTTACAAATCACAGATCCAAGTGTCTACTTTGCCTGTCACAATTCCCAGCAAGACGTTTCAGCCGAGCCAATTAAGACTCAGTCTGGTAACTTTCTGTAAGTTATTTCTTTTAGGATTTCAGCAACGGGCCTGGCTGCCAAGTGACATTTCTGAGCACTTTGTTCTAAGCTGAGGCAGTCTCTGAAGATCCAAGCCACCCTGTGAAGACATGAGCAGTAATCCCTTCAAAGACACAACCCTCCTTTTCCTCTGAAATGCTGCTGGCAGTTTGTTCCCTTCTGAAGGAAAACAGCAAGTGCTACAACACAATATATTGGTTATTGGTATTAATTTTTGGATATGTTATTCCTAAGCATATTCTATCTCTTGAAGTTTTTTATTAGCTGAAATAATTTTCACTATTTAAGGAAATTTGCCTGTTGAATTGTGGGGTTTCCCTACTTGTTTAAACTCTAAATGAATTTCCCTGTTAACTTTCCCGATATCCATTTTCTCAGTACAAATAAGTGGGGCACATGTCCTGTCAGCTGTTTCCTGCTGCCATATTATACAGGCAGCTTCCTCCTAGCAGGGATCAACTCACTCCTGTGAGGGTGGGAGATATCCATCAGAGGATATGTCTGAGTAACTGGAAGCCAAAAGCCTTCACCAGCTGTCCCTAACCACCAGCACTGCACTCACTCAGCACAGAGTGGGGAAAGAGTGAGATAATAAAGAAAAGGGGACTTGACCATGACATGTGGTCCCAGTTCAGGTCTTCCTTGAGTAAAGATTTCTCTTTGTGCATTGTTTTCCATATCACTTTTTCAAATAAGTGGGAAAGACCAATGAAACTGTTTAGAGGAAAACCCTGGAAGCAGAGCAGGAATTATTAAAATGTCATACCCTGCCCATAGTTTGTAGCTGCACCTAGGTCAGCCCATACCATGGGCACTGGTGTCAAATGCTGCAGAAACTGCTTTGGATTTTCTGGGTGGTATTTCATGTGTCTGTAGAGATGGGAGTTCAGAGAGATTTCCAAATTCTGGAGGTGATTAGGTATGAAGTTCAAATCTGTTTCATAGTTGGGGTAGGGCATAATATTATACTACTTTACATATAATTCTGCGTAATATAGTTTTTCTCTCTCATTCTGTCAGCTACAGCATCTCTCTTCATTCTTACTGCAGCCCGAGAAATCCTCTTGTTAAATCTTCCCAACCAGCCCTGTCTGTCACATCTACACCAGCCTACAATTTATTGTCACTTTAATTTTGCTGGGCAGGACTTCATCGTGCCTTACACCATCCTACACATGGTTCTCGTACTACTTTCTAACTTTATTTCACGTCATTTATTTTGTGTTTCCAGACAGTTGCCATTTCTCTCAGTCCTGTTGTTTTACATTATTCTCCTGAGCTGACTATATGATCATCCTATTTTTCACATGATCACATTTCACCTCCTGCTTTCCCCAGTTCTGGTGGGTTTTAATTCATTTTGCTGGCAAGGTTTAGGTGTTAATTCACCAATTAATTCTGGCTGTCACCGCCTGCTATTAATACAGGTTTGAGAACCTGAGCCCTAATTTTCAGCAGTTTTATGGGGAAACAAGCAGCTCAGGGCTGACCTGCTGCCTGAGTTTGGGAGCCCTGATGTCTTCAAAGGGTGCCTGTACTGGACCAGACAGTAGAAATTTGCAGTATCCCACACAAAGAAAATAATGAAAAGAGGAAACTTATCATGTTTATTACAGCAGTAATGATATCACAGGGGGGATGTGTTGCCTTATTCCAGATTTATAGCTGGGGTCTGTCTGTGTCCCAGGGCCCGGATGCAATCCCAAAGACACTCTATTTGCATGTACTCCACATTAGATAAATAAAAAATGGAGGTGTCAGAGAAGCATTTTAAAACACTCTGTTATTAAGCAGTTGCCAGCAGATCTTGTGCCTTTTGGTCATTAGTCTCCCACAAGCTCTCCCTGAATGTGACGAGCTGGAGATGTTTGAGCTTTAGTGCCAGACTGAGAACCAAAGCAAAGGGCAAAAAAAAAGGAGAGGGGGAAAGTTATCCTTAAATCTGTGTCTTAAGACAAAATTCTTTCTGCAGACAGCCCCAGCCTGGCAGGAGGAGGGATGGCTAAGCCCCATTTCCTCCTGTGAACAGCCACTTCGCTGGCAACCTCAGACATGCAGCCCTGCACACCAAGGGACACCGATGGGCCATGAAATTTGAGTCTGCATCAATGAGACGTTCAACTTCCCATCCTTCACTCCACTTCCACATAGACATAATTCATAAAGGACAGGTTCTGCAGTCAGCAGAGACAAAGCCAATGTTAGCACAAAAAGGTCCTTTTTTTACCCATCCACTCTTTTTCTATGGATTCAGGACGTGAGAGGTGATTAGAGCAACACAAGATTATTACTGGGAATGAAAGCATGAGGATATTCTGATTTCCCTTCTGGGCATCACACAGGTTCATGTGAACTCTGTAGCCCAGGGATATGTGATGTATTTAACCACTACAGTCAGCTCCCTTACTTTTCATCCTCTAGAACATAACTTTTCCTTTTTCTTTCCAGCAGAAGGCAATACATTGCCATGCAATGACCTCTTAAAGATGAGTAAATTTATAGGTCTCCCACACCTGCAAAGGCAAAAGCAAAAATTTAATTTGCTTTCTTAAAGCAGGACTTTTCCTACTCCATTGTGTTGGCACTTACCCACTGCCAGGGCCTTACACACCACATGATGTGAAAAAAAGACAGCATTTACAGTCACAGGGAATAAAATAATTTGTGCTGCAAGGCACCTCAGCCATTAGGTAATTAATCTGAGTTGTTTTTGTGTTTGGGCTGGAATGGAAGGATGAGTCCTACCTCAGCGAGAGCTGAAAATGTTTCTGTGCCCCAGATTTTTCGTCCATGCCTGCAGATATTTTCCCACCAAGTGCCACACCTGGCACCCACACAGGTAACAACCAACACAAGCTGGTGTCTCTCACTTCCCCAAGAGCCCTGCCAGGTTTGGTGACTTGGTTGAGATCTTGCTTTTTACCCAGTGCCTTAAAACCTGTGGCCCCCAAAATCAAGGTGCTTGGTAGATCCTACAACATGTGAAATTACCTGCACCCCCATGATCGTTTTCCCAAATTACTGTTGGCTCATTCCAGAAAAAGCACCATTGCAGATGAAGCTGCAAGTTTGAAATTCGCTGGCTTGGACTTTTTGATTATTATTCTGCTTCCTCTGTGAGAGATGAACTGCACTCCCAACTTTGTGTTCTTTATTTGCAGGTGATTTTGACTTAACTGCACTATTGATCCCAAGATGGATGGGAAGCCCAGTAGCTTAAGCCCTGTCCCCGAAGGTGTGAAAGCTTCATTAGATTTATGAAATTCTACAGGATACACTGGGGCTCTGCAGTCCATCTAGCAAAAAGGTTTTACATTTTACTCACATTCCCATGATGATTTGTATTCCTTGTTGAATTATTATTTTTTTTTATTATTATTGAGACTCAAAGTTTCTCCTCTAGCCCAACACCACAAGAAATGCAGTCAATTAGTAGGTGGGAAGACAAGCAGCCCATCCCCCATGAGCCTCAGATATCCCATCTCTTAACCTTACTGTAACACCATCATCTCCCCTTCACATCCTTCCTCTCAAGCAGGACAGATCTGGCATTTTCCCCCGAGGGAATTAATGAGGCTTCATGATTTCCCCTTGTTTTCACCTGGAATAAACAAAAGCATCTTTAGAAGGGGTCAGATAAAAGCAAGGAATGATGGCCTAAAAGGTTAAAGGCCTGTGACAAAACTGTGTCCCAGTTTTGGCTGGGATAAAGTCCATTTTCTTCACAGTAGGGTTTGAGTTTTTGGATTTTTTATGGGACGAGTGTTGATAACTCAGGGATGCTTTCCATGCCTTCCTTACCCCTGAGCAATGCAAATACAGTGCCAAGGCCTTTTCTGCTCCTCGTCCTGCACCACCAGTGAGGAGGCTGGGGGTACACAAGGAGCTGGGAGGGGACACAGCCAGGACAGCTGACCCCAGCTGAGCCAAGGAATATCCCAGACCATACGGCATCAAGCTGAGCACACAGAGCTGGGGGAAGAAGGAAAAAGGGGAGGACATTTGAAGGATGGGGTTTGTCTTCCTAAATCACACCTATGTGTGATGGAGCCCAGCTTTACTGGAGATGGCTGAACCCCTGCCTGCCCCTAGGAAGTGGGGAATGAATTCCTTGGTTTTATTTCCTTGAGCACGCAGGTGCTCGCTCAGTGAGGTGCACGCTCACCTGTACTCCAGCTCCATGGCTAAAGTGGCACTGGGGCACCAAGGGGACCACTTAGGACTGACATTTTTTAATCAGTTCCCTCACCATGTGTCATGGGGAGCTAGTGGCAGAGCCCTGACATTTGTAGAAGAGACTAATTCAGAGTCTGAGAAGTTCAGAGAGGATCATGAAGTTAGACAGGTATTAGCTAAATGAGAGGAGAAAAAGGCCACCTTGTGTACACAGGAAATGCAATCCAAAATGTGGCATTTTTATTCAGAAAGAAAATGAAGTTTGGAAAGCAATAGCACAGAGGTAGTCCAAGAACAGACAATAAGTAAGGTGAGTGTAAGGTGAGCAGAAACTGGTAGATGTCACCAAAATGTCATCATGCCTTGGGGCTGTTCCCTGGAACAGCCCCAGGCTCTGCTGCTCCACAAGGAATAGAGGCAGGCAGTGCAAATGCTGGATGGATACAGTGGCAGGATTGGTGAGGAAGGTGGCAAGGACTGCGGAGGATCGGGAAGAAGGAGACGTGACAGCTACGCACTGGAGGATTTTGCAAAAGAAATGCAAGCAGGTTTCAATCTAGCTGTGGGTGGAGGGAATGTAAAACAGCCAGCTGGAAGAGCAGGAAAACCTCCCTGGCAGCCAGATCGAGTCATCTGTGAAGTCATCCAGCTTCCAAGAGGATCCTGCTCCCAGTTTGGATCAGCAGGAGACACCTGCCCACAGACACTGGGAGGCAGGCGCAGCCACATCCTCCAGGCTGCTCCAGAGAAAACCTCCCACCTCACCAAGGCAATGCTGCTCCAAAAGTTTCCCACTTATCTCAATAAAACAGAAACATTCCTGCTTGCCCTTTTCTGCAGTTTTGGGTGAAGCTTCAGCATGAAAAACCCTTACAGAAATTACATCTTTTTAGGCACTTCTAGTTTTTGTGCATAGCAAGAAAACACACTTTTCTTCACGTGAAATAGTGACTGTTCTCACCACTAAACGGCTGTTTGGATTTTCATTACATTTTCTACTTGCAAAAACCCTGGGACATGGGCATTATTTTAAGCTAGCTCTAGCAATGATACCAGCACAGTCATAACAAAAATGGAGCTTTAAAAACCCTTTACAGCTCCGATTTCCCTCACTTCTGCCCATAGAGCATCAAAGTTTTTGCTTGCTTGTGTAAGGCAATATTAGAGAGGATATAATAGACTTATAATATTTTTAAGGATGCATGAAGTGTTACTGTAATTAAAACACTTAAAAACTATCGCATGAGGCAGCCCTGTGCTACACAACCACTTTCAGCTGCCAGGCTCCACACACAGTCCTGGCTGACCTTTACAGAACGTTTCTGCTGTGCCATTAATTTTCACAGGTCCCTCAGGTGGGCACTTCAGAGAGTCTTCCCTGGCTTTGCACGCTGCAGTTCCAGGGTTATGGCATTTTCAGACACACCAGCCAAAGACCCATGCAGGCTTATTTTATTTAATGGCTATTTTTATATATCCTTTTAATCAAATATTTGGCTCCTGCAATCACCTCGACTAATGAATGTGAGCAGGACCCCTCTGCGTTCGATGCCTGGGTCCTTCTCTTCATTTCACACCCACATCACACCATTCCTGCCCTAATATAGGGACAGAGGCATAGGGCATCTTCTCAGAATCTAATTTATTATTTCTAAGCAGTACTAGAATTTATTTCTTCCTCTTGAATGAGAATCTGAAATAGTGAATTAGTTTCCTAAAAGGTAGGCTACCTAAATGATTGAACCTGTGACCACACTGATAATTTAAATACACTATTTTCAAAAGCTTTTTGAAAAGGTCCACTTCTCAAAATAATTTTTCAAGATCTTGATTTATTTAAAAGCACAGCCCTCATTAAAAAAGCCCTCTGAATGCAACCACTAAACATATTTCTAAGCTGTCCAAGAGTTATTTGGGCTGATATACCAATGTCTGTGCACTACAGATAATGAAGGCGAACACTGCAGTGACAAAGGGAGGTCAGGCAGTTTAAGGTCCTGCTTTGGAAAATCACATCCCAAGTAGCAGCCACTGCCCCAGAAGAGCTCCCAGTAATTGCAGCCCCACCAGCAGCCTAATGGGATGTAATCCATTGCAGCTTATGAAGTTCAAAGTACACCTGTGGTGCGTCCCCATTCTGCAAACAGCTATGGCAAACATTATATAGCTTTCCTTTGGGGACCAGTGAAAATTATACACACAGGGCCTGGAAATCTATTAAGGCATTCAGCAGGTAATAATTCCTGCCAAATCAGGCAGCAATGTTAGCTGGTTATTAGCTGCATTAGATACCTGCAGACAGAAGGCGTCGGCACCGCTCTGTGGCACAGCATTATCCCTTGATTTGTTTCAGGCCACTTGTATTTGTCACCTGCCCCCTCAGGAAGCCAAAGCCACCACCTGGCATCGGTTAGCTGGAGGCTTCTCTCTCTAAATTGATCTCTGTGAATTAAGGCAGCAGAAGCTGTGGGCTGAATTACACCCAGCTGTCTGCAGGGTTGTCTTAAGAGGAGATTTTATTTTCAACTCAGGTGAGCCTAGTGAGGGATGAGCAAGTTTTGCTGCTGCAGTCACACCCGAAGGCTTTGTGGTCTCCCCCAAAACAGAGCTGCACACAGACCAGGGGCCCAAGCAGCATTAGCACCTGTATCCAACATCAGACTTAGCAGATAAAGTAATGGTCACTGCTCCTGCAAGAAAAGAGGAGAGAGAAGAGGCATCAACAGATATTTTATATGCATAAAGCATAAAAATTAGATTTCAGTAAGTTGTGTGACTCCTTGACAAATTATTGGGTAGTAATCTTGGAGAGCAACCTCACTGAAATTTCTCTGTGCTGTTACTATATTACAGCCACTAAGAACAACAGCCAGTCCCTCCCTCCTTTTTTCCTGATTGCTTTCACTCTTTTACTGTGGAGCTGCTTATCTGAAACTCCCTGTGGAGCACGAAGTGGGTAACCCCTGGGGCAAAGGGTCCCACACTTCAGGGGTAGCATCCCCGTTCCTGTATAAAGATCTCAGGCACCTCAGTGCCATAAGTGACCTGCCCGTCTATCATGCAACTTACTCAAAAAACACGTATTATTTCTATGTAATACCTAAAAATCATGGTAGAAGGACACCGTGTGAAAAAACATTTTGCAGCAAGTCTCTTGAGACTTGCACTCATCACATAAAGACCTGGCTGTTATTACATGGTCTCTCCCATCACATCTTAATTTTTTAATTTAAAAGGGCAGATTTGGAGTTATATGAGCCACTTGTATCTAAAGTCTGATATACATGACAGCTTCAGAGTGTGATCCAGTTCTGAATGAGTAAAATGTCTTTTCAGTGTTGCCTGTGCACATCAATATAAAGACAATATTGAGAAATCAGTTGTATTTACCAAGTTAAGGGGCACCTTTTACATGCTCACTTCAGCCAGTTCACTGTGGCAGTGGCAAGCCAAAGCTGTTAAGACAAATACAAGTACTATAAAAACTGAATTCAGTTTTTCTACGTCTTTGTAGTTGCCTCTTATTTTATATTCTCCTGCTCCTTTTTTATTCCCTGTGTGAAGTTGAGCACCACTCCTGCCTTCTGCCTCCTCAGCAGGCATTGATTGTTTATCATGTGTTGGAAAAGTGCCTTTCTTGATCTACCATCCCAGTGGGTGGGAGGAGCCCCTGTATCATTGTTACCTTTCTCTTTATGTCTGGATGTTTGTCCTGCCTCAGGACAGTCTGGGAAGTCCCAGTCCCACTTTCTTCTCCTCTGTTCTCAAAAACACACCCAAAACAAAATACATTAAGATATCCATACACTGAACAAGTGAAAAAAAAACCCCAAACCAAACTGTATTTCATGTGAATCAGGGCTTAAAGGTAGAGAGACAAAATAAATCCTGCATCTTCATTAATGCTCACGAAGAGTGCCATTTTTTTTTTCCTTTGGGAAAGATAGCAAACAAAACAGCAAAGTGACTTTTGTTACTTTCTGACTTTGCCTGCAGCAGCAGGTGAGCAGGGGCCACATATCAGAGCAGACTCAGGGGACTCAATGCAGCCCTACATCCCATAGTCCTGCAACAGCAGCACCTCCTCTGCCTGGAGCAGGGCTGAGGCACTGCCAGCACTGCCCACCAGGGAGAGGAAAACCCTGCAGATAGGATCAGACAGGTGCAAATGTCTTCTGCCAACAAAATTTCAGATTTCCAGCGTGTTTAGAATGAAACTTTTAACAGCAATTTTTTTATGCCCGTGAATATCCCCCCAGATTTTTTTATTTAAGCTACTCCAAGTTGCTTGAGTTTCTAAAGATCAAGGACACTATGGAAATTAATACACCGCTACACAGCTGTGTATTTAACAAAAATACCATTTCTAGGGACCAGAAGTCTGTGTACCCAGCAGAAACGTGGTCACAAAAGCTGGCAGGGGAGATGCTTGGCCAGGCTAAGGAGTGGGCAAGTAAAGCTGCCTCTTCTTCCCAGTCCGGCCCTGGATGTAACGAGGATCTGCAGCATTCAGCCCTGTGCAATCCCTCTGCCCAACTTCTTCACCTTGCTCTCCCTGCTGGAGCCAAACAGATTTCTCATTTAAGGGATAATTAACATTCCAAGTGAAACTCAAGGTTCCAGGCTGCACAGGGGTGCTGGGGCTGGGAAACCCATGGAAACCCCAGCTGCAGGACTGTCAATTCAAATCCCTCCTCACTGCACACTAACCTGTCTACACAAGCTCCAGGTGTATTTTATCTGCCCCTCTAACACACCTATTTACCATGTGTTTAAACTTTTAGGGCTTTGGAAAACAGGAGGTCATTTGTTTTCCCTGTTGTCACCACAAATGGCACAGAGTTCCCAAGTCCCCAGCACCACATCTGGTTTCTCAGCCAGGTGTTCAGCCCTGGTGGTATTGCCATGGCAAACCCACCTCATTCATGAGAGGAGTTATGGACACACTGGAATAAAACAAACCTAAGAAAAGAAAAGAAACACACAGAGGATGGCGTTTGCAGTGCTACAAAATGAGACATTGACCCCACAGGTCATGGAGCATCATCCCGTTATCCCTTTGATCTTTAATTTTAATCTATTTAGCTCTGTAGGGCACAGCCAATAAATGAGAAAGCCTTTCAACAGGAGAAGGACGGGAAGCAAGGGACTGCAGGTATTTAATGGGCATCATTTGTGCCAGCAAAGAGCTGCCATCACCACACAGCTTCCCCACAGAGGCTCGGAGGCCTTTGCCATATCCATGCAATGAGGAGGTGAAGTATCAAGTGGCTGAGTCCACCACTGGAGAAACCCCTGTTGGGACCCCACCATCACCTGGAAAAGCCCACAGGCCGTGCTGTGGGATGCCCCTGCTCCACAACCTGAGCCCAGCCCCTCTGGCTCAGCTCCTGATGGATCAGGCACTCTCTCCCCTTTACCTCACAGACAGATCCACGTTTGTGTGAGTTGGACAGATTGTAGCAGCTGCCAGGCTGCTGCAGGGAACGCAGGGCTAAGAGAGTGGATGGACCATGAGTTAGATGTGATTGCACAAATATAAAAACATCACCCTCCCCTCAGGGTGTTTCACAGCTAAGGAAAGGTGTAGCTGCCGTTTTGGATCCCACTTGCATGTTTGGCAAATAAACCACACTAGGCATTTTGTAGGTCAGATGGGTTAATGGAGGTGAGAGAAGAGCAGAAGGTTGTCAGATCACGACTTTGATGAAATCAAAGGGCATTAGGCAATAATTAGAGGAGTTCTCCTATAAATACTCAGAGGTCTGTAAAATACAAGAGGCACACACGGCTGCTGCCCAGCCCTGGCCCAGGACCACTTCCAGGGCATCTGCTGGGGCTGAACAGCGTGATTACACCAGAACAGCCTGGTTACTGGCTCAGCTCCCCAAAACAATGCAAAAGCATTCCTCTCCCACAAGCCAACCCTCAGGTAAGAGCACATTTTACTCAGAAATGCCTGGCGAGCCAAACTGACAGCAGGGCTGAGCCCCCTGTGCAGTGTCACCACGGCCGGGTAACGTTATCATTATCTGCACTTTGTGGATGATAAGCACAACGCACTAACGGCACCTTGATACAACCAAGCTCTGTCAGGACCAGGATGGAGCAGAGTTCTGCCTGGCTTTATTTCTGCTTATGGGATGGGTGCACTCCCTACAACCAGGTACAAGGGAAGGCTGGAGTAATTCAGAAGTGAAGGCACCAGCCTTTCCAGGAAGGTTTGCCAGCAGATGCTTTCGGTTAGACGCTTTTTTCCCAGGCAGGTTGCGCTAAAGGGTTTTCCAGGCTGCAGCAATCCCGGATTTCTTGTGGGAAAGCGCCATCCCGTGGCCGAGAGTGAAACCCTGACTGCACCGAGCCTGCACACTCGTGCCTGGCAAAGCCTCAGCCAACCAAACACAACCAGTGGTGAGACATTCGAGTCCAGCCATGCTTCAATAATGCCAATTTCCGCCCCCCATCCCTACGGAGGTTCAGCTGCAAATCTGCATTAGAACATATTTTCCTTATTTTCTGGCTTCCTTGGGAGTTTTACCAGTTGCTTATTTGTTATTCCTTTCACCAGTAACACTCTCTGGCTAAATCAGAGTTGAGAAGTTGGAGAAAATAAAAGCAACCCAAAACTAAACTCACCCTGCTGAATGGAGGGCTTTGGGGGTTTCACCTCAGACCAGAGTCACTGCTGTGATGCTGCTGTCACCTCTCGCCATGCTGTGAGCAGCAGGCCCAGCCTTGCACTCTGCAACAAGGGAGAGAGGGGGAGACACAAACAGGACCAGGGAGAAAACTTTCCCTACAGCTGAGTAGCCAGGGCATTTAGCTGGGAAGGAGAGATGTATTTAAACCCCTGCTCCAGTTAATGCTCACTTATAAAAAAATTTGGAACTACTCAAATATGCTAAAAGGGATTTGTCCTGGGTGCTCATGAAGCAGGTCAGCTTCTGGGCTCTTATGAAGAGGAAATGGCTTCTTCTGTGCTGGTCTGTCTTTCAAACAATACACCTTTCCTGATCTTTTAGTTCATGAAAAGAAGAAAAAAAAACCTTTTCTCAGCTGTATCTGTATTACATGCTCCATATCAAGCACTACATCTTCAGCTCTTCAGGCTTTTCAAAGCACTGTGGGTAAAGCAGAACGCCCAGGAAACATCTCGGACCTGCATCCAGAACATGACTCCCAGGTCTCCCGCTAGTCCAGCTTCAGGCAAGATGCAGAAAGCTGTTTTCCAGCTGGAGTAACACCACTGACAAAAGACAGCTATGGGTAACACACTACAATTACCAGAAAACTTTTATAATTGTACTGCCACAGCAGTTTCTGTCCTACTCAGAAAACCCCACGGTTATCAGGCAGGCAGCTTGCACAGCCCCAGCCCACAGCCGGCAGCAGGAGCACAGCCAGCCCCGCACTCACCTGCAGGCAGCTCTTCAAGTAATAACTCATCCATCCCAACAACACTTTCACATCAGGTGCAAACACTCTCACAAAATGAAGAGATGAGCCTAAACCGACCTGGCAGCGACCTTTGATTTATTTCAAGTTCAGATGCATGAAAATACCGGGTTTTAAGCAAGCCAATTAAACCTGGAGTCCTACCTTGTCTACTGGAATAAAATCAAACTCCTGGAGAAGAGTAAAGCAAGCCAAGTTCTGGCAGGCCAGTCTGCAACTGTTTAGTGTTCTTTGAAATGCTCTGTGCAAAACCAGCACTGCTCCCAATCATCCTGCAGGCATCAGGACAATAAAAGTGTAAGTCTCCTCTACAGAATTATAAAATCATTTAGGTTGGAAAAGACCTATAAGGCCGGCTCATCTTTCAGCAGATGGGGTCAGCTGGCTCCTGTGTCTAAGATTTCCTTCTTGAACAATGTCCAGCCTTCCTGGACTCCTTTACCCTTCAAGACTGCCTCCCAAAGGATTTTGTCAAGCAGTCTCATGAACAGGCCACAAAGCTACTCCATGACATCAGTCCCATCAAATCCTCCTACATCGGTGTTGAATTGCCTTTTTCACGTAATCCCCCCAGTAACAAGTCTTTGGAGAAGAAAAATATCATTTCATTCCACCTTTTTGTAACACTTGCCTTTGCAATTAACCTTTTGGATGCTTTAAGCCCAACCCAACACAGAACAAGAATGGGAGATAAAGGTATCAAGGTTGCAGAGAGATCCTCTGGACTTGCCTGTGTTTCCTGTTGTACCGTGGGGGGTTTACACAATCCCTGGGATGATCCACCCACAGGTTGCTCACCCTCCACCACTCACCAGCAGCAGATCAGATTTGGATCCAGGGTTACAGGTGCAGAACACCGATGTGAGCCATTTCCAGAGCGTTATTCCCATCAGACAAGGCTGTTATTTAGTATTATGTCTGGGATATTTAAGTATTAATGACTCTCCATGCAGTCCCAGTCATTAACAGGAGCTGCTCATACATTTTTTTAGTTCCTTAACACACCTCAGATCAGCTGCAACCATGTAACTTCTCCAAAATTGCATCTACAGTATAAAAAAATAGAAAACACGCTGTAAAAAATTCCCACTTACTTCATTCTATGAGAAAATTAACATAATTTTAGATCACAGCTACAAAAAAAAAAAAAACCAACACTTGTGTAAGGGTATGGTTGTTTTCCCTTCTCTTCTACACAAATGACAAATAGAAGCCTAAAGCAGCTTCCCTGGAGTCCCAGGAAGATGAACACAGAACCAATGTAACACTCGAGATCTCCCTACAGCTGTGTGTGACAGCAAGAGGAATTCACTCCTTTTCTTTGCACTTGCTCACTATTATGTATCTGTGTGTCAGGAAACTGAGTTTTTCAAGTGAATTTTTTAGTCTACTTTCTAGAGAGAGGGGAAAAAAAACCCCTTTCCCTATCTTCAGGCCACTGCAGCATATCAAAAAATCTGGTCACTAGAGTATGATACAGTGGCAGAACCAGGACTGCTGGAAAAGCACAGCTCAAATTAACTCCTTTATTTTATGCATATTTGCCTCTTGTTCTTCCCTATCACAGGAATCAGTCTACAGTTATGACTCAAATAGTGACTTTATGAAAAACTAAAAAAGCGTATCACTGATAGGGAGATGTTACTGACACAGTTTTGTAATACAATTTAACAATTTCTTGTTTGCATTGTGTTCTATTTGATTCCAGCACATAAATTTTTATAATGCTTGCTGTAAAAACACCTTCCCGTATTTATCCTTGTTTTGGATCACATTTACCACGTTTTGAAGCTCTGGCAATTGATAAGCTTCTCTGATAAAAATCTGAGGCATCTCTGCAACTCAGAAGAAACCAGGAGATCTCCCTCTTGTGGTCTTCAATGTAAACAGCCTCAACTACATCTGTGGGCTCAAAGTGTCTAAAGAAGAGTTTTCTTTCATCAAATATCACCAGAAACTGTAAAAAGAAATTTCCAGTCACTATATAAAACGTTCTTCCTAGAAAGAATGAGAAAGAGATGGTTTTCACTTTATTTTTATCTACATGGTATTTTCTTGCAGAAAAACCACAGAGACTGAAAATGCAGTGCTGATTCCTGTATAGCACCACCTGCAAGAAAGTGGGGGGGAAAAAAGTTACAGAACAAAGGAGATGAACAAACCTAACAGTGGAGGAGCTGTTAGGTGTCTCTAGATAAGTGCTATCTAGCTGAACACACAAACTGCAGTTCTAAAATGCTCACACTTCAGTTACACAAAGCACATTACATCTCTACCTCACAGACCAACCTCACTCCTCAAAAGCCACAGCGGATATGTAGGGACCCATGCTCAGAACTTCCCATGTCATGAGATTAACAAGTCTGACACCAACATAAAAAGAAAATTTTGTGCCTTTATTGGAATGGTGTTAGGCTTGAAATACACCAAATTTTGATAACCTGATTATTTGGTTTAATTAGAAATGACACTACAGAACTGCAATACTGGTCCAACAGTCTTGTCTTTACTCCTTTTTTTTTTTTTTAAAGCAAGAGATAGTATGAAAATGCACCAAGTAATCAGAAAGCACTAGCAGGCATTGGTTAATCCAAGATAGTAGCTTCTTAGTTCCAAAAGCACTCGCATCGTATGGAACCCAGGATTTAGACTGGTCATGATTTGCAAGAGCTAGTTGCATGAGTCATGACTTTTTTTTTTTTAATTTACTTTCAAGTTGGTCACTGGTAAATTTTTTTCCTCAAATATTACAGTTTCTTTTATTCATATTTTTCCTCAAAGTATAAAAAAGTATGAAATATAAACAAGCTCCTGTATTGCACCCATGAAGGGGTACAATGGAAGCATTAGAGAGCTGACTATCTACACACCATCAAATCCCATCAAATCTTGGATAATTCATTAATATACAAAATATCAGGGCACAGAAAGAACTAAAATCCACTTTTTTTGTTTTGTTACGCACAGGTTCAAATAATCAATCTAAAGAAAAAACGTGATCGTTTTGGCTTTCCACTACATCCGCATGTTGAGACACTTATTAAAATGATCCTGCTTAATTGTGTTTGGTCTTTTTCTTATTGTCAAGTCATGTTTGTTATCTTAATACCAGCCATCAGACAAACAAGTAATCAGAAAGACTCTGCCTCCTCCCCACTTCCCTATCCCTGACCCCCGCAGGGTCAGCCTTAAGACATGACTCCAAACACAGGGTTGTGACGACAGATGCTAGGGCCAATCTCTTCATAATCTTTTTTGGTATGGCATACTTGGTAGAATTCAGGCTGTAAAGGGAAGGAAAAACACATCAGTCTATGGTACATACACATTATTTTAACAATATTGACTTTTATGTAGCCAATGGGAAAAAATCAAATACAGATATCTTAGAAATCCTGATATTAATAAACAGCACATATGGCTAAACACCAATGCAAACAATATATTCTGCCACACACTAAAATGCATTATTTAACGACTCACACGAAGCTTTAATTCAGCTTTCATTTGCTTTAAAGCAAACCTTTAAAGTCTAATGCAAAACCAGAGATGGCATATTCACTACCTGAGGCCTATCAGAAATCCCCCTACCACATTTAATATACCATGAAGGGGAGATGAGAACTCCCAAAGCACAGTTAGGATGGCTCAAACACGCTCAGCTTTTCAGCTAAACTTACTGTGGAAGCCAGCATTGATCCTCCAAACCAGACTGCATATCTCTGCATATGGTGTGTAATGACTTGGACATCAATGGGCTTCGGCTACAGGAAGGAGGAGAGAAAAAAGGAACACGTTAAAAGTTACTTTTGCTGGTAAAAACCAGATCTATTTTTAAAGGAGTCTATATACCAAGCTCACTTTCCACAAATTAGTATTTTCTTAAATGCTGTGTACCTAAATTTACAACTCTAACATCAGACTTTGCTTTGTACAACCCAGACCAAGAAATAGCTCTTGCTCATAGACCAACAGTTACCTACTTTATTTATGCAGTTATAAGCACAGACTCATACCACCTAGACCTTTCAAAAAACCTTAGGAAGCTAATTTTTAAGTTTCACACGATAATTCTAAGAAAGCATCAGTTGCACACTGAAAGTTTATCCAGCACCAATGCAGTCATAGTCATGCTTTTCTAAACTACAGCACTCACTCCAGTTAGCCATTCCCTTTCCCTCCATATCCACACAAACCTTCATGCCTTACTTGTGCCAATCAAAACTGGCAGTGTGTGTAACAGTTTCAGAATTTATTTGTTCCAGCCAAACCTGCTGAAATTTGAAACAGTATCTAAATATGGTCTGTAACACATTTGCAAAATTCAAGCCAGTGATTCTTTGCCATGCCTGGCAGGTTGAAGAAGGAAGAATCACATCCAATTTCCTACTCAGATTCTGCTTCCCTACTAAGGGGAACCAGTCTAGTAAGGAGAACAGAGAATAAACGATGTTTCTTGGGCCAGAGAACTGTGTATGACTGAAATTTCACAGTTATCTACAAGGCATATTATAAAGCTCTGCTGGGGTTTAAAGGATTGTTTGAGCTCACCTAGCTGGATTGCTACTAAAAATTAAATGAGGAAAATCACTTCAGTTTTGCTTTAAAAAAAAAAAAACAGAAAAATTTTCTCTCTGCTGGTATCTTTCATGTATGCAGAGCAAATAGAAAAATGCAGAAGTTAGATCAAAGGTCTGAATGGAAAGAACACAAATTAAGGATCATGCAGTAAAAACTTGAAGTCACTTATAGGATCATAAGATAATTCAGGTTTGAAAGGACATCAATGTCTCTAGTTTGGCCTTCTGCTCAAAGCAAGGTCAGCTATGAAGTCAGAGGAAAGCATTCAAAGTTTGATCCAGCTGAATCTCAAAATCAATATCCTTCCCACATGTACTGAGGTGCTTTTAGGAGTCCCAAAGCCTTCCCCTTCTCTAAGCAAGGCTCCCTCAGCCTTTCTTCACAGACACATGCTCCTGACTATCCTGGTGCCTCAACAATGAGCTTGATTCATCTCTCTTATCTTTAAGCTCAACAGACTGAGCACAATGATTTGTAACTAATCAATAAGCACTAAGAACAAAGACAGGTGGGGAGTGATCAACTGCTGATATGTGATCAGTGTAATGGATGAACCTCTGAAAAGCTTCTATACAAACTTCAAACAAGATAAAGACATTTCAACAAACACCGTGATCATTGCAACATGTTATTTGCATATGCTCCAGATAACAGATGCTTGTTAAATGCAGGAACCAACCTTCAGTCTGCCACCACTGAGTTCTTCACTAAGTTTCAGTCTGGCATCAACAGTCCTTTTCAAGTCTCGCTGTAAACGGCGACCAAAGTCCCTGAACATGGTTGAGCCTCCAGAGAGGACAATATTCTGTTTAGAGTGACAAAATTTGTTAAACCACTTCTGAAAACATAAGTCTCCAACTTTATCCAGTTCCTAAATTCTAAATATCTAAGTAAAGTTTTTAAAGCTACAGTTAGCAGGTATGCTTTTACTGTGAGATTTAAATCATCCAACACTTAAGTATGACAGAACATGAATTCACAGAGTTTGTCACATTAAAATTGGCTGTGCTTTAAATCCATTTATATCTTATTACATCTCACCCCTTTTGCTCAGTTTTATGTTTCCCTAATGAAACATCACATTCTGAAGGAGTGTAAGCGAACAACAAAGCCTTCTGTATATTGAATCATTTCTAGAAAAATGGTTACTTTTGCTTTGTGTGGTGTGGGTTTTTCAGAGTTTCAAATATGTATTTTGATATAAAGCACCATTGTTCTAAAAGCAGTATTAAAAAAAATATCTTTATAGCTACTGACCTTATATAGAGGACGTCTAACATCAATGGGACAATTCTGAATAACTTCATCTACTACTTCTGAGATTGGTTGCGTGAAGTCAGGATTAGCAAATGGGAAAAAGGAATAAAATCAAGACAAGTCAATGTGGAGGACCACATATTGCAAAGGAAAGGAGGTAAAGAGAAAAAAAAGGGAAGAACCGTTCTATTATACTGCAAGTGTCATTAAAACTTACAATGGAAACAGTTATGTTATCTATTTTTCTGCCATTTATAAGTGCTTTATGTATCAACCTGAATTTGTACAAAGATTAGTAGCAATCAAGAATCAAACCATGCTGACTTACATTTCCTCTTATTTACAAAAAGATACCAGCTATTGTTGTAAATCAGGATAACCACTTCTTTACAACTTTGCAAATGGAATTTCTATGCTATCATCCAAAATGCACCTAAAAACAAAGTACAGACAATTCAAATCAACTTACCTCAGGATGGAAGAAAATCTCTGGCCCCAGGAATCTCTCGTAACCAACATCAATGGTAAATTCTTTCTTTGAGATAGCATTAATTCCAGTATATTGTTTAATCCACTTTGTACCATCTGTGTCATACTTGTTAAATTCTTTTACTAAGTCAGGGCAAACGTAACTAAAGCGCTCCTGGAAATTGAATAGATACAGTTAGAACTATCCAAAGTATAGCAGAGAACATTGGTAAGAAATTTTAAAGAGTGTAGTAATTTAAACTTTTAAGAATAAGTACTACATCGGCAGATAAAGAATAGGCCTCAAAACAGCTGAACTGACATTTACTGTACACAGGTAGATAATGGCTCTGCTGCTACAGATCATTTCTGTGCAGAACTGAAAGCTCTTGCTGAGCTAAATTACTTTTCTTCTGCTTTTACTCTAAACTTCGATGATTGTGAGAAATTAGTTCTGAAGCACATTGAAGAACTGCCAGAGAAACAAAATTTAAGTGTACTTTAAGCTGAATGTCTTACAGCTTTGTTCACTATGTAATATGCACTACAAAAAAGAACATATTAACATTCAGAAAGAATATAAGAGCAATTACAATTACACATCCAACGAGTAGCATTTTCTACAGAACATTACAAAAATAATAGTGACAGGGTAATAACAACAATAATGATAATGGAGAGGAAGAGAAAGGGGAGACAACAGGTAAAGAGTGAAACTCCAGGCCAAACTGAGTATAACCCAACTGTTATTATTTCATGTTATTATATTATTTAGGCATTTTTATATTACTTAGAGCAACACTACTCAGAAGTACAATTACTTTCAGATATTCTTGTACTTTAAAACCACATATTAAGTTCTGATATAAAATAATCTTAACATCTGCAACATTCACATTACCTTCACTGCTTTAGCTGTTTCCAAGGATTGTTCAGGAGGAATTCCTACTTCTCTCTCCCTCAGCAACTGCTGAATGAAGTATGTGATATCTCTCCCAGCAATTGGAATGTGTTTGATACAGCTGCCAATCACATATCCTTCAGCCTGGAAATGAGATTAATAGGGAGAAAGGTACTGACATGAACTACTTTCAACCAAGCTCAGGAGGGAGAGAGAAAGACATGGATTCTAAACTCCTATCCACTCCCTGTGATTCTGAGGCTGAAGCCCTTTAAGACTGGCTCATTTAATTACCACAAGTCCAATTCTTCACAGTATAGCCTTACTTTACTCTGCATTGCATTGGTTCATAATTCTTACAAGGTTAGAAGGAACAGAAAGGTCACTAGTACATAAGGCAGACAAATCACTATACTCACTATTCCTTGGCCTTTATTTTCTCTTCAAATTGAGGTTACTCTTACCAAAAAGGTCAAGGAACCTTTTTGGTGAAATATTATTTTAGAATAAATGATGTGGCCCTGCAGTCACAGCCACTGATGTAAGACGTTACAATCCACATGAACCAAAATTAATTTTCTGAAAGCAGGGAGAAAATGCATCATTTCAGCACATTAATTGAGACTGCTTAGAACATCAGACTGGCCCATACTCATCCATCAACCTACCCTTGTAAGTCACACTCATCCTGGGGACCAGAATCAATACATGACAAATATCTGGTCTAAACAAAGAAACCAAGTGTGCAGGGTTGGCCTTCAACCCTACCAGACCTGCTAAATCCAAACAGATGAATCCAGATATCCCACTCATACTAAATCCTTAAACTTTCCTATAAACACACACCTTACATTCATACAAAAACGTCTTACTAACATAGAAAATGTCATTAAAAAATCTACCACGATTGTTAGCTTCACTACAGACAAAAGCATTTGTTAATTCCTCTTTATCTATTTTATAATGAAAGTGGTAGACCATTGTTGACAATTTGTTCAACATGTTTAAAAATTCCAGAAATCAAGTAAATAGCATTCTGCAAAGGAGGTTAATTGTTCAAGTGATACAGAATACCTACTCATATTTCAATTCAAAAAACCCCAAACCCACAAATCAGAAGAGTCCAAGTATTTTAAAAAGCAATTTAAACAACTAAGTACAATTTTAAAAGTTTACCTATAGAAGGTCTGATGTGTCAATTGTTTCCTAAGTCTTATTAAAATACACCATCTTGGATGAACAGTCTTAACAAAAATTTAGCCACTATACCAAAATTAATAAGAAATTGCTACATGACAGTGTATGTTTGATCACTGCCAACGCTACTATTTTTAAAAAAACTGATGTTACTGTGGCATGATTAAGCTTTGTACAGACTTTTGTCTTAAAAATTGTAACCTAACCTCATTTTGAAAATACAAACGTATCTGGTATCTAGACATGAATTTAGCATGGCCTTGGCAAACCACCTTTTAAGGTCAGTCACTGAAGGACAATATGTCCTGGCAATCTCAGGGTACAAAGAAGTTCTCCAGGAGTTTCTGCACTACAAAAAGGACCAAAACTCACACCCGCAACTCTGGAAATATTCTGACACTTTTGAAGACTCCCATCTATACTTCAGTCTGTGTAGGTGTACACCTCAGAAAACTTCCAGGACAAATCGTTCTCCACTCTAACTGCTTCTGTAGCTTTGAAGCAATACTCACCACAGGAATAACATGGGTGACACCATCCCCACTGTCTATAACTGTGCCAGTCAGCGTTCGCTCTCCTACTTGTCTTGACGTCCAAGATGCAGCTAAGGCAAGGACAGCCTTGGAAGAAAACACACACCAAACCCAAATATTAGTGAAACAGCTGATTTAATAACATTATATATGTCTACACAATAGCTTAGAAAAAAAGAGGCTGCACAAACGTAGCTTTCGAATCCTGCCTGATGGTTTTTCAGCCGTGCTCAAACATCAGGTTTTGTTACTTCATATTGAGAGAAATTCAGTTCTTAGATTAATACGATTATTATGATGTGGTGTGGTTTTTTATTTACTTATGATGCAACAGATATTATACTCCACTGCTCAGAAGCCTTCTATCCAGTTAACAGAATAGTACCCAGCTAACCACCCGTGAGTCAAAGCATGTCAAACACGCAGAGCTGGAACTGCTAACCAGAAGGACATAAAAGCATTCCAAACACCACTTACACAATTCTCACAGTGAAACCAGTTTTAGCCCAAGGAGAAATAACTGCAGCTCTAACTTTCAACATCCTGCCCTTACCTGAACAGCAATATATAGCCCTGGAACATTGAAAGACTCAAACATGATTTCAGCAGTATATTCTCTATTTTCTGGAGTATTTAATGGAGGCTCAGTCTGTGAGACAAAAAAAAAAAAAAGAGTTTTACTTACATTTAAACCAAACATTTGACTTTAAAAAAAACCACACCAAACCCTAAGTTTTGAAAGATGAGTCATTCAACAACAATAGCATGTAAAAATAGTAATGTACAAAGGGCGCTTTTAAGAATTTACGCAAACTGCATTAAAAGAAAGAAAACCAGAAGTGCAATAAAAACATTACAGTAGTTACTGCTTAAGCATTTACATAAAATGCCGCCTTTGTTGGTTGGTTAACTCACTACAACTTTTGATTTCACTTGAAAGAATCAAGGACTATCAAAATACGTCAAAGGATGCAGTTTAGCAGGCCTAAAGAATTACTTTTTCCAATTTCTCAGTGAAAAGAGCTGTTTTCTTTCAGAAGGCAATCACTCTAACACAAGTTGTAGAAGTGTACTCAAGTGAGAGAAGCTGAACAACATACAACATGCCCATATCAAACACACTCAAGGCACTACTCTGAAAGAGTATTTTGGATAGTGCTACAGAACAGCTGAGGAAAAAAATACCACTTTCCACTGCAGTAACTATGTAATAGGAGGATAAACAGAGGAAGGAGCCAGACTCTTCACAAAGGTGTTGGGATAAGGGGCCATGGAGACAAACGGCAACATGGGAAATCCTGAACAGGTATTGGGGGAAAAAGGTAACATGAGGGTTGTCAAATATTGAAAAAAGGGCCCAGGCTTGTTATAGGATCTTGATCCTAAGAGATATTCACAGCTTGGCTGGACACAGCCTTGAGCAACCTAATTATTCCTGATTCAAGAAGGTGGAGGCATTTCAACAGGTTTGGCCAACACCTCTAATTCCAAATTTGGTCTATGATTACTACACTAAACCGAATTGCCTACTTCAATGGCCTTAAATAAAATACTAAGGAATAGCAGATGCTTCAGAATAACATTGACCGTAATTTAGATCTAGTCTACCCAAATATGACAATCAATCCTTCCAATTTCACAGAAAATAAAAAGACAAAAATTTACTCTATAGATACTTCATCCAGATGGCAGTACTGCAAAAACAAAACAATTGCAATTATGTAAAGTCAAAACACAAGTACTTTTTTTGCCTCAAACATGTAAACTTGAGATTACCAAATTCAGTGGAGAAGAAAAAAGCAATGAATCAGACAATTTGGAAGGAAATGAGAAAAGAACAGAAAATTGTTTGCTGCTCAGAAACACCGACATTTTTAGAAAATTAAAGAACCTGGATGGCTTAAGGCAGGTCAAGAAACCTCCAGGTAATTTATTTACTTTAGCTTTCAAAATAGGCATATTTATATTTAAGAATTTACATAAATCAGCACATTGTTATTGGTCACATGCAATTTCTTAAGTAGTGCATAAATTTACCTACCAAAAGAAAATAATGGTCCTCGGGTTCTGCCCTTAGATACTTAAAGATTACTTGCTCCATAAACCTCTCCATCAGGTCCCAGTCTTCAACTATACCATGGCGGATAGGCCACTGTTGGAGAAAAATATCAAATTATAATTGGAAACAAAAGGCAAAAAAGAGACAAAAAAAATGTTTTCAGCTGCAATAAAAGTATATGACCTACACAGGCAATAAACCTTGCTTTGGGTTTCCCCTATTCCAATGTGATGCCCATTCAAAATTCTGATTCCAACTTTGAGTAGCAGGGACAACATTTTGCATTTCTCTCACAGAGTACAGAATGGCAGCACTGGGATAAACCAAAGGCTCCCCCAGCCCAGCGTCCCAGCTCTGATGCTGCTGACAGAAGTTGCCAAGGAACACATGAGAACACAGCATTTCCACTTAACACCCTCCCAGCCTCCCTTCACTTCCAAAGAAATATATATTCACAAACCGTTTTGCAAATTCCCAAAGGCGTCCCAAGGTCAACAAAAGTAGTACCAAAACTTATTTTCCATTAAAACAGAGCTAATAAATAAATATATCAGATTTAAGTTACCCAAAAAAGCATTCTTAACATTTTGTTTACTGTATAGGTGATGCTTGTTAAACAGTATTGAAAAATGATATTACAAATTTCTCTAAATACCTTGGTTGCATAAGTTGGTTTTTCTATTGCTTCATCCCCAATAAAGAAGTCTAAATCATCAACACCTTTCAAAACCCTCCTTTGTGCTTGATCCACCACTTTTGCTGACTCTTTGATAGCAATACCTTCAACAGAGAACACAAACATTATTGTAGGTCATATATCCTGCACTAAAAAGAGAAACCTACATTGAAAAACAGAGATACATTGTAATCACAGTCATCCTTTGTTTCAAGCCTAATCCAGAAGAGCTACATAAAAGACAGATAATTTGAATTTCAATCATGGGTAAGCATGGCAAGGACTTAAATACAAATTTAATTTGCAACCAGGGAAATAAAATATAAGAAGAATCACTAAAATAGGATATTCCTACAGATCTCATTTTATTCAAAATATGCTAATTTTCTGCACACTCCAATAATAACAGTAACAATTTTAAGTGGTACTATTATTATTGTTATTCTTTAAAAAAGAATCACTCCCCAGCTACCAGGGTTACAGCACCTGCAATATCTGCTGTACTTTTTCAAGTTTTACTAATTGCCTTTAAACACAACCCTTTACACAAATGAGGAAATTCATATATACCAGAAGCATTAATATCAGCCTCAACAGTACAAAGGTTGTGATTCAAAAGCTCTTTCCACAAGGGAAGTATTTTTCTAGTTCTCACCTTCAGCAAGAAGTTGTTTGCTCACAACTAAGATTAAAAAAATTTATGAAAACAGCTGCTGCAGCCTCAAGCCCACCAGACAGGGCCAGCACAGCTACAGGATTTGGAAATCAAAAGCTTGCTAAGGGGTAAAGCACCCTGAGTTCATTGATCTCCCCATCCTCCTCCCTTCTCCTCTCAGAGAGAGCAGCACGAGCAGAGCTGTGCAGCCAGAGCAACTAAGAAGTTGAATGTTGTGAAAGACTGAACAGGATGAAACAGAGGTCATTATTTTGAGCTCTTCAGGAAGAAAACTGAATCATACTGCAACTTCTGGAGCTGCTCACAGGAGAGCAGAGAGGAAGCAGCAGGCTGGAGGAAGCCAAACACAAGCAGGGTGGGTAGATGGGAAGCAGAAGCTCAGCTGGCGGGGAAGGAAATGTCGCAAGGCAGGTGCTTGCCGCAAGTCAAGAGAGGAATCTTGACAAATATTTTCAGGTCGTTGTTACAGAGCTCACACATTTGGGGCAATTTTTCTGTCCACGTGTGTGTTATCTTCAAGAACTTTCAAGTAAAATCCACCACGTGCCACAGGATTAGAACAACTTTCAAGCCCAACGGATTCCACCCTGTTACAAGTTTAAAACAAGATGGGAGGTCTGGTCTTTTGTTCAGCCCTGGGTTTGAAAGGCAGAAATTAGAAGCAAACAACCTGAATCAAGAATCATATCCTGACCATACAAACAAGAAAATAAATCTTGCTGAAACCAGAGCCGAGCCGCTGCAGAGCCTGAGGACGGGCAGCACTCCAGCAGTACTGAGAAGTTGCCTTTGGTTTGCTTGGCACAAGAATTAAGAGCTTTTAGAAAGAAAAAAAAGAAAACATCCTTGCATTGAATCAATTTTTGTGCTGAAACACTACTCAAGCCAGTTTTTTTCTTTTAAAGGTAAAGAAAAGGCCATCAGCTACCACAGATAAACTGAAATAGATGAAAAATCAAGGGAACTACTGAGTAATGGAAAGAAGGTGACTCCCATTTTAACACAAAGCAGGAAAATCAAGTGAATAAAAATCAAGCAAACTTAATGATCTAAGATCTAAAAAGCAGCCAGGGAAGAAAGCAGTGAACCCAAGCCTCTTCAAAAAATTAGCCCAATATATTCTCATTTACTTCACTTTTCATGCAAGCATTTATCATCTCTACAGAAGCGTATTCAGAATTAAATCAAGAACACAACATAAGGAGATAAAAATTTGTTAAGAGCAGGAGTGAATAAGATAAGCTACAAGTGAACAACGCACAAGGAATGCAGCTCAGACCTGTTTAACAGCAAACATTAATTTTAGAGAATCTGATAAAATGCAACCACTACTGCTGAAAGTCAAAGGAGAAACCAAACCATTTTTCCACTTGGAATAATATGAAGAAAATTATAGACACCAAAGTGGTTTGAAGAGATTCAGGATTTTTTGGTAACATTTTACTTTAAACCTAGGTACTGCTGTACTCTATTTTTGTTTCTCTAATGTGGATTAACCCAGTGCTATTTTATTTCATTCGAGGCAGAGGATTAACACAAACTCATGCAGTTACTGTAATTATCTAGCTTGGATTGCAGTACAAATGAGAAAAATGCCTTTTTTTACTGGGAGAATTGCAGTCAAGGGCCATTTCAGCTGTAGGAACATCTAGACTGAGCATCTTTTTTTAAATACACCGCATTATATCAAAAGGCTGTCAAAAAAATCTCATTTCCTCTCCTTCTCTTCTACTTTAATAGCATCCCTGTTGTATAAATTTCTCTGCTTAATGATCTGACGGGTCATTTCATTCCCAGAATTTGTTTAAAGTGTCATGATATTTCTTCTCCTTTTTCAGAGCAAGAAAGTGGTTTTAAAATTAAATAAGCCAAATCTAAAGATGCAGAAAAAGTATGTAAACTCTATTTATCTGCAATTAAGTAACCATTTGCACATTTATAATTTAACAACTACTATGAAGTTTAAAGAGCAATGTAAGGGTTTTTCCAATGTTTAGGAACTTTTTATATCTAATGTTAAACTAATTTTTGTGAAATAAGCAAAACTGTAGAGTGTTTTACATGCCACTGAAATAGACCTAATGAAGTTAATTTCGAAAACCAAATAAGCTAAGAACTACTTATTAGAAGCCAAAATAGAAGACACTGAAAGGATTCTCTTAATGCATTCTCCTGTTCTCATACAAGTAAGTGAATCAGCCTTATCTTTCCACAAAAATTACTTTTTGGGGTATGTTTCCTAGAAAACTTAACACCGAGCCTGAACTACCAAGTTCTATTCTACAGTGACAATGCTGAAGTAGTATTAGTTCCAGCTCTCTTCCTGTTGTATTTGCAAGGAAAACTGGGTGTGCTAATTATTCCTTTTCACCAGGATGTAATCCGTGATGACTTTGGCACAGATGAACAATGACAAACTGCCAAGTGTTGTAGAAGGTCAAAAGGTGAAGCATTTCTAAAGGAAGCTGAGTGAGTTCCACTCTCTAGAGCAGAACTGCATCACTTCAAGTGGGAGAAACAGTTCAGAAGACAGGGAGCAAATAAATAAGCTGTTCTACAGTGGGGAAAAATTGACATGTCTTCTTGTTCTATTTGCAAAACACAGTAAATTAACACAGCTGTAATACTGACAAATACCTGGCAAGTATAACATTTGAACCCCTACAAATATTAAATAATACAATTTTAGTTTTTTTCTCTAGTTAATAATCAACTTAAGTTCTACCAGATGAATAGCTAACAGTGTTCGAAGAACCTTCTAAAAAAGTAAATGTAGCCGTGCTACTGGATTTTAACATTATTTCAATTTCCCACAAATTGCCTTCACTTCAAGCATTAGTATTCTTTTCTAATGAATGTATCTTTCTAAACTGAGCATCCGTTGCAAAACAGAAGAGCCAGGCTATTACTTTGTGTCATCACTCAGAGGTCGAGTTACTTTTAATACTATTGGGGTTTTTTTACATAGCACGTTACAGAAACTGCAAGAGTAACTTCAGCATTGATACCAAGTAACAAATACTTACATGAAGGGATAATGAACTGGGGTTCAGTATTACCCGCATATCCGAGCTTTGTATACCTGTTGAGGCAAAAAGAGATTTGGTTATCAGGCAGCACTGGTAACTTCTACTCTAATAACATTTTACTAAGGAATACAAAGTATGTAATTCAATCTATCAATGTTAAGGAGTATCATTTTATCAGACCAGTTCTTCCCTGCTCAGCAGCTAGCGTTTCTATAGAAATATTTTCATATAATTCATGTCAGTGGCAGAATGTTAGATGTTTTTGTAATTCCTAACAATAGGGGGAAAAGGCTGCCCTGCCCATGGACTGCCAGCTGGGCACGAGGCAGGGCTGGCCATCCTCATGTCACAGGCATTTCCCAAGACATGCTACTGTATGTGGCAAGTCCTGACAGCTGAAAACGACAAGTCATGGCAGAAGACATTCCATTTCACAAGTGGAACACAGCGCCAAGATGTGTCTAACAAGAGCAAAGAAAGCAAGAGGAAAATAGCTACGTGCCTTTACCCACCCGATCTCCAGAATGGGCTACAGATACATACATTATCTTCATTATTATGATGTAAGAAAACTGAAGAAATTAACAAAGTATTCATGAAAAATAACTACACAACTCAGGGTATCAAAACTATCCAGCTGACAGAAATGCTGTCACTAAAGAGTTAACAGCAGCACAGGCAAAGTCTAAATCATGCAGACCAAAATGCACTGCTCTAACTCAAGAGCTGGAGCCTACCCACGTTTTCAACAAACACAGACGTGACAAAGTTCTCATTTTCTCTGTGCAGGCAGGCAGCTGCACGAACTGAATTAGCACCATCGGCAAAAGCATGCAACACTGTAGTAGCACCTCCATGGTTTTCAGCACTCTGACGTAAACCTGGAAGGTCTTAGGAGGTACAAGGCAGCACCAACTTTTAACAAACCATAAATTCATGGCAATAACACAGCGAGAGGCTGGGCTCCCCAGGCTGGAAGAGGAGTTCTGCTGCAGTGGGTTTGGCTGTGATGCCTCTCGCAGCAGTGAGCAACTCGTGCACGTGCCCACCAATAACACCTACACGATTTCCATCACTGACACTAATTGCACCCATCAGTGCTGGGCCAAGAGACACACATCCTCAGAGGGAAGGTGCATTTCTCTCTAAATAACAAACTGGTTGGCACAGGACCTCATCTAACACCACAAATGCTTTGCAAGACATGCATTTTTAAAGCTGTGTTAACCTAATCTTGTGTGTAATGCACTGTAACAGTTGGGAGTAACCATGCACAGAAACTTGACTTCATATGGATCAACAGGAATGTTTACTGAAAAAGAAAACTTAAGAGGCCAAAGATGATAAATAATGGGAAAAAAGAAACTAAACACCAGAAAGAACTTCATGCCTCCTGAAGGCATCAGCATGAGGCACCGTATGCACCTGAACTCAGGACACAGAACATGGATTTTGCTCAATCAAGTTTGTTTTTAATTTTCTTCTTAAATATCTAGTTCCCAATAGAATTATCAAGAATTCCACAAGCTAGTGCTTCTGTAACCTATCATGCAGAGTAAAACTGTATCTATAATGTTTTAAGAGGCTTTTAGTGCCACAGTTACTAAATAAACCAGCAATTACTGACTCACTCCCTCTACCTTCCCCTGCAAACCAGAACTGTGGTATGCACATTTTAAAGCTGAATCTACACAAGAACACTGGAGCCTGAATGCTACACAAACGTACAAGTAGATTAGAAGCGCCTTAACAGGTAAAAAATTTAAAACTGTTTGATTATTAAATTCAGTATTTCAAAGAAAGCAAAAGCTGAAGTGTTGCAGGTAACTGGCAGCTTAGTTGCTTGTGGGTGGGAGTCTGCCCAGCACACACACAGCCAGCAGACTGAAAGAAAAATAGTCTCATGAAAGATGCATTTTACATAAAAAGAGCGTATTCAGACATAAAATCAGCATATATAAAAATACTATGGCCTACTCAGCAAGAAGTGTACTGACTCAGGAAAAAAAAAATACTAGTGCATTTTTAGGCTTCTAAAAGAAGAAAAGAAAAAAAATTGCATGACTTTCGGTCTCTGAATATTAAAGCATTATATCAGCAAGTCTCCAATGCAGTGTCCAACCCAATGCTTCACAACTCTGATGTACCAAGACTTCCTTGCACACCTGGAGCTCCAGAGCTGCTGGCCCATGGATCAGGGAAGGACCCGCTGCTCCCCTGTGAGCCTCAGACCCACAGCACAGCCAGGGAATATGGTAGAACACATAATAAACATTAAGCTTGATTTTCATAACTAAGCATATAAAGAGATACTCTCGAGTTAAAAGGGAGTCTAAAGATGTGATAGGTGAGGCAAAAAGCTACGGTAAAACTGAATGAAAGTTGATAAAAACCTTCAATTCTCCAAATGCACAATCTAGTAACAGCGGGGTTCTTTACAAATTAACTTTTACAAATATGAGGCTTTATTCAGACTGGTCAGATCTATCACTGTCACTTGAAGTAAATATTTAAGCCACACGAAAAGAAGGATACTATAGGCAATCCAGATTCCTCAAGTATCCAGTGTCCACAAGCAGTTCACACATGGCAACGTGTGTCTGACTAATGTATGATTCACAGGGGAACAAGGCACACCCCATCTTCTTCAGGGCAGTAATCCCTGCTACTACAGAAGAAGAATTCCAACAGTAAAGATATCATAATGCACTGTCAATACTGAATCACAGTTTTCCAGTAAATCACTGCTTGTCTTGCTTGCTACACAGCACTGAAGAGTGGCAGAAGGGACTTGCACAGAGACAGACAGGCACACGCCATTAATGAGACGTGGAGTCAGCTTTCCCACACTGAATTTGGGGCATTCAGCCATAAGAGCACAAGGCACTGCACAGGAGTGTAATGGTATAAGCAGATTTCTATTAAAATGTGTAACACAGAACTGATTTACAAAATCCCAAAGGTGAAAAATCTGAATTTAACCTTCGTCATTCAGGTGTTTTCCTTTATTTCTTCATGTTCAGCTCTCTGAAGTGTTTCTTCAGGCCTATTAGCTCATTTAAAAAAAAAAAGGAAAAAAAATCCTCACCTTCTCCAAAAGGCACTGAGGTCTCACACATCACTCTCTGGCCTACGCAGATGTAATAATACGACAAACAAAACATGGTATTTTTGTAATGGACATTCATAGCACAAACAGGTTTGGGAGAACAACTAATGCAGGTTCCTCCTCAGTTAACCCTACTAACCCATATCTCAGCTATCAGTGGAGAAACACCTCCAGCATCACATCAACCTCAGACTCACATCCTGAAACTGCACAGCAGCTCTGCACTCGCTGCCCCAGAGCTCTCTGGAAGGGCAGCCAAAGGGCTTTCCACAATGTTCTCAGCTGCACTAATGGGATTTCTTACATGTGCTCTCTCACCTAGAAGAGATGTTTCTGAGGCCATGACATGAAAGCAATGTCACTGGAAGGTCACCTATGTATTAGTCACGCAGACAATTTTGAAGCCAAGAGGAAACAGTGCTGAGAGTAAGAGCTTGTAACGAGGATGTCGTTACCAGAACCTCCACTGCAAACCACAAACTGTGACCACGTGCTTTGCTCCACTGCTTCCCTGCCCACAACAAATGTCATTCTCCCAAGTCATACACCCTAGTTCAAGCACAACTGCAATTTAGCAAAGGAGTGAGGAAGAAGGGGACAACTGCTTTGTGGGCAATGCATTTGTTCAGCTGCTCCCAGAAGTACAACAGAGCTGCGGGGTCCAACACAAGTTGTGTGTGTGTCATTTCACTGACAGCTTCACACAATGACATGAGGTCACCAAGCACAAGCAGAGCACTTGAGGACAAGCATCACCCGATCTCCAGCTCCTGCAGAACAAATCTGGGTTGCAGCCTATCCCTCAACTACTTCTCATGACCTGAGCTAACAGAAAAGTCATGCATTGGACACTTTAAAATGCATACACGAACAGAAGATGTACCTTCAATGCTGGTCCCACTGTAAAGATGCAATGTAATTCGAAAAACAAACAAAAGAAAAAGAAACTCTTCTGTGGAAAGGGAGGAGTAAAGCAAGTGGAGTAAAAAACCTGAAACTCTCCGGAAGGAACATCAGGAATAGGGTAAAATCAAAATGGTCTCTTTCTGGTTTACCCTCAAGTTGCATAAGGTTAAAAAACCAAATATATATATAAGGATTTTTTTTTTCCAGAGGACTATTTTTTGTTGTTGTTCATCAAATTGCTCTGTTCATGATGGCTGTGAATTACTGTTCACCATCTGAGCTATAATCCTTCTGCCAAGTTCTCACTCCAAATACAACACATCCTTTGCCTGTATGTCACCCTGCAGGTGCAATGGGCTTTCCAGGCACAGCAGCCTGTACAGAACACGTGTGTAAGTCCTAAAATTCTGCTTTGGTGTGTAGCACAGCCTGTACATCAAGACCAGCAAGGTTTCTCTAACTAAACACACCTCAAGTCCTACGCAGAATCCATCCATGGTGTCGTGCTCCAAGCAAGTCTAAATAACATCCAGTGATGGGATTAGGCTTTACAGAGTTAAATGCATTTATTCTTAAATGTAAGCTGATGCTGCCTTTTTCAAAGTGTCACACTTGCTCAGGCAGCAGGAGATCCCTACTCCATATCCTCTTCCATGCAAATGGGTCTGGAGCCAATCTCCCATTTCCCTGGAGAGTCTTTTCCCATTTGCTTATGAACTCTCTTGAGGCAGGAGTGCTTTGCATTTCTTTACTGAAACCACATGGAAAAGACTCCAAGAAAGGAGGGCCAAAGACAGAAGGCAAGATGATTGCAACGCACATCATTCAACACACATTCATTGCTGGCTAAATTACCTTAACTCAAAAAATTGTAATTAAGTTAGCAGGTTATAGAAGGCACTACAGTAAAGATCAGTGTGGAGATTCTAAGGAGAACATGCATGTCGTAATATATTCAAAAGGACATGAAATAAGTTATATGGCAAAAATTTGAAGTTTTTAAACAGAATGGAAAGGGATTCTGCTCTTCAATACCCGCTCCTTACAGATGGTCTGTCCATCAAAGACTTCATCAAAAAGGGCTTAATATCCTTTCCTGTTTTAACTGGATACATTCCACATAGACAGGAATTAGAGAGCATGTTTTTACTGTCTGATGTCTTCTGATAACAGCTGCCTTAAAAAGAAGTGGAACATTTCTCAAACATGGATGAATTCCTGATCTTCATATGCAGAGCCCCATGTGACTGAAAAGCCTGAAGAAGCCCTTATGTTTTTATTTGTTGCTTTTCTTCCATCATCCTTCTTGTACCCCAGATGAGACTGAAAAGCCTAGGAAGTATTTATTTTTCAAATCCCTGTAAAGAGAAATAATGAGAAGATTACAGTGAAAGAGGAAAGCCATCCTGCCCCTTTAAAAAAGGTCCCAGCTCTAAAACCAGATGCAAATGGGTTAAGCAGCAGCAGAAGTCCCTGAAGAACTGATTCTATTAGGAAAATGGGACTTGTATTAATAAATTAGTTTACTCTTTTCAAATGTCCTTGATAAAACACAAGACAGCAAAAGACATCGAAATTCAGCATGCTTTGTATATTTTACATCTTTAGCTAATATATATTAGCTTTTACACATTACTACTTTGCATTTTTAAATAGTAGCTCCTTCTGTCAAATTTTAAAACATGTTTGATCAACAAGTGTTTTAAGTAACCAGTAGTGAAAGCCAAAGAATGAGCTCTGTAAATGGAAAAAAACCACAAGATTAGAAGCACTCTCAGACAAAGAACCTTCTTAAACTGTAGATAAGACACACGAAGGGATGGTAAAAGGGAGTAGAGCATTTCAATGACATATGGGACCCCCACACAGCAGAGGAGTTACAAATCTGGCAGTATACAAGCTTGACCTTGGAATCAACTGTATTACTGTGTGTGTGAAACTAAGATTTTACAGTATTTCCCCCAAAAACACCAGCCCACTCAAGCAAGAACCTTCCCCTTGACAACAAATACTTCTGTGCCACATACTGAAACTGTCACAGTAAAACAAACCATAAGCAGATTGGTGTGCAATTTAATAAATGAGCTCAAAAGCAGCTTGAAAGAGAATTGCTTCTAACAAACACTTATTTCCTAAATGGATATAAACCCCCTTTTAAAAAAGGCTGATTTATCTTTAAAGGCATCTATATTTTTGTGTAGAAATTTATGCAGTGCTGCTTTTTATCAGCAGCTACCTCTACAAGTCAGAGCACAGACACCACTGCAATGCTTGCTAGGAAAACCCAGCTAAAACAGGTAGTGAAAACCACAAAGATGTGGCCACGCAGAGCCAGACCAGAATGACCAAGAGGAAGAAGAGGGCAAAAGCAGCCTGTGCTGCACAGAATTCAGAATAAATTCATATGTACTGCAGTAAGAGTCTCCAGGTGACATTTTTACACGTCTGGAGAACAGAGGAAGCTACTGCATTGTGCTGTTTTTAACATTACTAACATTTGAATGGAGCAGAAGAGAAACAACTTTCAAATTTACTCTATGTTTACTAGCATCAAATCTTTAAAAAATAAACCAATAAAAACCAACAACACTGGTAGCTTGACTCTAGAAAAGTTCTTTACTCCTAAAAGTAAACAAGAAGAGAAGATGCATTTATGTCCAAAAGACTGGCTCATGATTGAGCCATGAAAAGTGGACTTGAAACCAGACCATATTTAAGTGTTTTCAACTAACAAAATCCAAGTTCTGGCATTCTGGTGGTGATACCATCTAAATTTGTAGTCTTTGTCAATGTTATTTATATTTGTAAACCCGTTTCTAATAGTTAATGCCGGCACATATTGTAACACAGAATAAGTCAGCTTTCCTTCAACTGTTTTCCTCAAAGTAAGAGGAGCAAACAGCTTTGGATATTATCTTTGTATAATGAGAGTAGAGTAGTTTGTGTTGGCAACAGCAAAATGCTCCCTTTCTACTTACTGCTTCCTTTGAGACTTCCAGACTAATTCATTTTAGCAAGTGTTTTAACAGTGCCTCTGTGTTACACCACACCCACACAGCACTCACCTATCCTGATAGGCTTTTTAATAAATTTGTATTTCATTTTTTGCAGGTTTTCTGAGTATTTTTCACAGCCTGCCTACTCCATGCAGTATTTCCAAATAATGAGGAAAGGATGCCCAAAAGTTGGGCAGTCTTACATGAATAATTACTTAATAGTATAAGTTATTTAATATGAGGGGGAGATTTATTTGGCAACTTTCTACATCATTTACCCCAAATAAGCTGAACATCAGGAGTCGGACTCGATTATCTTTGTGGGTCCCTTCCAACTCGGGATATTCAATGACTGCACAGACATTTATCAGGAAGGAAAAAACCAAGAGAGTAAATTAATTATACATATTTTTCAACAGAGAGTGTAAGGAGGGATCAATAGAATGAACAAGTACATAACTTGCAAGTAAACAAAATCTTGCACTTCAAAAAATTAAATTGGTAGAATCTAAGTCTTATGATGCAAAAAGAGCATTAGCTGATATTAACCTGACTTGACCCGGAAGTTTTTCCAAATAAATACAATACAGGGGCTAAAACTATAAAGTGATTACATATTCAAAAAAAAAAAAGAGCTTTTGTGCTTGCTATTTGCACAGTTTCAACACTTGAGAGCTCCAGCTTTGACCCCAGAGCTGCCATGTCATGGCCCCAATCACACCAATCTGAGCAGAGAGCAAGACAAAAATAAACTGGGAGAGCAGGAGCATCCAGCAAGCACCACGGGATTGTCCCAGCACTTCCAATCTGCCCCATGCACCCATTAGCACTTCAGCATTTCAGCAGGTAACTCAAATGTTTTCCATGGAGAGCAGGCTTGCACTAAAACACCAGAGTGTTTATCATGTTACACCACACTTCTCATAAAAGATGGTCCCGATGAGAAACAGTTGGCTTGCAGAAAAATATGCCCCACGAAGCTGAGGACAGAAACATAGCAGGAAATCTTGTTAAATATAAAAAGCAGCTCTCGTTTAACGGGATCACAGATTCTGAAGTCTGACTGTAAATATGCAGGCAGTCATATTGTGAAAGCTCTTGCAGATGATAACATAACAAATAAAATACTAATACTGAAAAACTAGAGAAGAGATACAGCATTAAAGAATTACAATTTGGATTTATTCACTGATAGCATTTATTTATCAAAATAAAGTATCAACAGATAACCTCCTGTCTGCAGCTCGCTCTCTACAGACTGAGCATGCCAAAACACATCCTGTGCACAGCTGCACACATTTGCAATGACCACAAGAGAATAATAAAAAGGAAATCCCAGGAAAAATAAAAACCGTACCTTTATCTAGAATTTTTCCGTCCAGTCTTAAAAATGCAAACCCATGAGCAGAACAAAAAGAAAAAAAAATTGAATCACATTATACCCTCCATTAAGTCAGTGGATAAGATGATTACTTTTTCAATTTTGGACATAACTGAATGAACAAAACCCCAGCAATACATCACTACTAGTGCTTGGAAAGGATTGATGCTTCAAGTAATCCTACTATGGGCACCAACAAGTTTGCAATCCAACTGGTATTTTTAAGCCTCTATCCAAGGATGATTTCTATCAGAGTGGTACACCTAAATATATTTTAGTTCAGTGACCAAAACCAAAAATTAAAAATTAAAGCAATAGTGATTCCTTTTCCTACATAGAGTAGAAAAGAACTTGGGATTTCTTCGGGGACAAACCAAAGTAGGTTTTTAGTTATTTTACCTTTGAAACTAACCATGTCTCCTTAAAGTCTTCTAATTTTGGACATTCCTTTAGGTTTGATTTTAAAAAGTGGTTAGTTTGAAATTGTCAAAACCTTTTACCATTTCCCAAAGAAAATGTGCAATGATGAAACCAAATGTTGAAACACTATGTTGAAACTTGTCAGTTGCATGAACGAATAGACCAACTGCAAAGTTTCTTATACATGCCAACAGAATAATACAGACAATGGATTACTACTCAGGAACTCATACAATATTTTTGAACCCCTAAAAACCGTATTTTCAACTAATTTAGACAAGTAAATGTCCATAGGAGTCATGCAATCAACATATTTTCTGCGCAGAAAATCCAAGTCAGGTACTAAACACACCAAGGAAGAAGAATGGAACCTGCCCTGTCCCAGGCACACCTAAAACCCTGCCCTGCCCTCAAACCTTGCCCCAACCACGAGCTCTGCAGTACACACAGGAGGTTCATTTATCATTAACTTCACAGACCCAGCCCATGGATGCAGGAGGGTTTGTCCTCTACCCTGAAATGCCACCACCCCTTTCCTCTAGATCAAGCATAAGTGAGACACAGGCAAAGGAAAACAGAAGGACTGGAAGGTGCCATGTATCTTGAATGGGTTCTGGAATGCACTCAAGAGATAAACTGATTCCTACAATAGAATTACAAAAAATATATATATATGTGTGTGTGTAGGAATATATACATATTCCTAACTGAACTCCTGTTATTCCTAATTATATTGCATACTCTGAGCATTTGGTGCCACAACATGGACTGTGATGTATTTAAGAGACGCCACAGGTCCTCATCAGCCTTCAGAATCTCCTTGCAAATGTTTTTTTAAACGCATTAACCCACAGTTCTTAATCTAGTACAATTCCTTTTTCCACGTTAGGGACGACACATTTTCCCCTCCCTCCCTAACCACACTTCAGCCACTGGCATGCAAAAGATACTCTTAAAATCCTGGAAGAGTATTTTTTCCATATGCCATTAAGGAAATATTTTGTCCATGCTTTCCATATTGAAAAATTACTTCTGGGATGACACAACACAGAAAATTCATCCCAAAAGACATCATTTTCATGAAGACTGGAACCCACAGAAGGTCACGACAAGATATCCAGTTGAAGTATTAACTGCAAAAATATCATGGTGCTGAAAACTTTATACTAAACCTAAGTTATGCTTTAAAAAACCCACGTCTGGAACATTAGGAAAGGAAAATAATTTCAAGGTCCAGTAGAAGATACTAAAAAGTTGCAGAGCTCACAAAATACAGCGTGTTGCTTCCCCCTGCTCTGCTTTTATAGCACTGGATTTCTCACCTCACAGATTCTGCTGTCTATTGAAGATTATTGCTTTTCAAGGATCTTGTACTCATTTACACTCTCAGGTCAAAACCCAGAAGAGAAACAGAGCAACACAACCCTGTCATAATTTATCACATCAGAAGACACTCAGCCCATAAATACTTTGCTCTCCTCAAGAGTATCAAGCTCCAGAGGTGTTGTATGAAGATTAACCTGATCAGCAGGGTTTGTAGAGAAATCCCTCAAAGCAAAGCTCACTCCAGCCAGCTCCTGCTTCTCTGAGGTTCTGTGTGCCCAAATTTACTCTTCCTTCATTCACAGCGCTGGTTACAGAGAACAAACAGCCAAGAAACTCTCAGAGATGCATGTGACTCATTCCAAAGAACAGCTTGCAACTCACATCAAGAAACCCTGGAAATCCTGAGCAGCCTCAATCCTCCTGGCTCCCAGCTCAGCGGGAACCCAGACCGCCAGGAGATGTCGAAGGAATCTTGTGCTCCCACCAAGAACAGGAAGTCTTTCTCCAGTCAACCCTAAACCTTTAAATCACCCCTAGTATTCAAGAAAGAAGTTAAAGAAACACATCCATTTTTGCAACTTGTGGATGGGAAATGAAAGTGGGGCCTAGTTTGGCATGTGAAAGGAGGCAGAAGAAAACAAGATGCATGACAACAGGTTGGGTTTTTTCTACACAATCACATAACCGATTTACTCAAGAAAAGGCTAACCAACACATGTGATCCTCCCAACAAAAAACTCTTGGGTACATTAGAGAAGCTGGTCACCGCTGACACTCAAGTATCAAATGGATCCACCCGGCAGCCACTGAAAAATGGCACACAAACTTACAGCAAACAAAGTTCAGGTACAGAAAATACAAATTATGTTCTTTAAATCCCTTCCACTGCTATAATTAAGTTCTCATTTTGGAAGTGCAGTAGTTACACAGCCCCTCACTTCAGCTCAGCTGAAGAGCCATTAATTTGAACACTTGCAATTATCTGCCATCCCGAATGAGCTAATTCAGTGTTATACAAGTTATACTGAAGGAAAAAAGTGCACTCACACAAAAAGACACAGTTAAAATCTACTTGTCAACCTAATCAAGCTAAATTCTAAAGTGGCGTAGGAAGAGCTTTTAATCATGGCTTGCAGGCAGTGCTGTGTTCTCCTGCAGAAGAGGCAGCAAGAACAATTCAAACACCCAAAAGGCACAGAGCAAAAGACTGCAGCCTACTGTGATTAAAAAATGACTAAGAGTCTTTTTCTTTGGTACGTTGCTCATATACTTTATGGAAAGAACTCCATCTTATTTTTCTATTTTGAATTTTTATTTTAAAATGCATGTAATCCTAAAATACACCAAAGTATGAAGCAATTCTCATTCACGGCATAACTACTGATGTAGGGAAAATCATAAAAACCTGCCAATGTTTGAAGGATATAAAGAGAACAGCACAAGGGTGCTACTGCATAGCTCATTGCTCAGGGATATGGTGCCAATCTTTTGGGGAGAGAGAGGGGCTCTCAGCAGCCAAGTGAAGTCAAATTCAGTATTAACATGGACAAAGACTTCCTGACAATAAGGTCCACATTGTTCTACAGATTACCCAACAAAACTATAATATACTCAAAACTAAACCAGACAAGGCTATCAATTACAGAAACAAATAATACTGTATTTAACAGTTATGTTAAACTAACTGAGCTATTCAGATTTTTCATTTCATGCCTGTAATTTTACTGTACAAGTAAGAGGACACAGCTTCAGACAAGTAGCTTTTTAAAACCACAATTAAGTATTTACCTGCTCTTACTAGATATCAATTACCTTATTTTCTAGGTATCAAGTTTGCTTAGGCAAAGAATGCAAATTTCAAGGTAACAAATGTAACACTGGAGGAATTTTGGCTGCACCCATAGTCCGATTGCCGTGTCACTGATTAAATCCATTTCCCAGCTCCACCTGTATGACACAGATGACCCCGAAAAAGTTTGACCGAGCTGTTAAAACCTCAGATGACAGGGGTCACATGATCTCCCCAACCTCTTCTGTGTTTTGGTCTCTTTACGCTGTGAAATAAATCCTTATCATTGGTATAATCTGTGCAGGCTGATGCAGAAATGCACAACTCTGCCACCTTTCTCATCCCTGTCTTAGGTGGCAAAAATGCACATATACATAAAAAACCCCCAAAACTAAACAGTCAGATCAACAAACTGATTTGTGGCTACAAGCACAAGACACATAGGAAGACACTCTTTAGTACCTCTTCTACACCTGCCCTTTTGCTGATTGGGGTAAATTCTCCTGGGATTGTAAATTAACTATCAACCCCTCCCTCTATAAAAACCCTACTTATTGGAAAACCGGTGCACTTTTAGAGCCTGTTCTGAACAAGGCAGTTCCTTTCACCCTTCCTGCTTTGGTTGTATTTTCAACACCTCTTTTCCGGGGCTATATTTAATTTGTCTGCTTTCTGTCATTTTGGCAGACAGGACAGAAAGCTGAGACCTCAACTGATCTGCACAGAGCACAGAGCTGACATAATTTGTGTGTCATGTTCCCACTTACACACACAGAATGAGGCGGACTGGGAGGGCTGCACCAATTAAAAAATAAAAGCTAAGAGCAGGATTATGCTATCACATCCCACTGCACCATTACCCACCTGTTTCTTATTTATCTCAACTATTATATTTTTCCTTTGTAAATTCACCACTTTAATACTTTTGTCTTCTGAAAGTAAAGAATTCAAACCACCCCAACACTCTGTAATCTTTACAATGCTACAAATCTTTGCTCCCACTTTCCTGAAGCAGAACTTTATGGAAGAACAACCTTAGACTAGGAAATGCACATGAAATGAGAAGCCTGGAGAGCAGAATAGGCTGGGCTGCATCAAAAAAAAATACTGCTGCACAATAAAACAGCATCGTAGAGTACTTTTTTTAAGATTTGTAAGGAAATAAATAAATGAAACAGGGGCAAGACTTGGCTAACAGCATATTCAAGAACATTACAGAGTGCACTGGAGTTGATTAATGGTGCACTTGCACACACATCTTCCCCAGAAACATTCATTTTAACACTCCTGTCCCTTGGTACACCTCTCACATTAACAAGACAAAGTTGCTTCTTACACAGCTCTGTGCTTGCATGCTGCTCCTGCGGGGCATCACTGAAAGCTTTAAGTGAATTTCTAATCCAGTGGTCACAACCTGTATTTTGCAAACCTATAAAGACATAATTATTGACTTTAATGGGACTACCTCCAATACATAAACATGCGGGATGGGAAAAAGCCTCTGGTGGCATGTGGCAGAGTGCATCTTTTGCTTTGAAAGATAAACAGCGCATAGACACGTGTTAAACTCACTTCCATTACACCAAGCTACACAATCTCGTTCCCCTTGTGCTAGCTTTCCTCCATCCCACAGAATTCAACGTTTTAGTTCTGCTTTCACTATATGAATGACTTCTTCATACAACTGTTAGACATGCAGACATTAGAGACATACATACATATACCTGCTCTTCTTAAAGACCCATTTATTAATGTCCTAAACCAAACAGCTTCTCTTGAGGGGATGAGCACATGCTTTCAGAAACAAGTACCTGGATTTCAGAAGAACACACCCTTTCAGTAAAGTATTATAAATACCTGCATCTACAGAGCATTCACTGCAAATTTTCTTTATTTTTAGCAAGAGGGATGAGAATTGAAACAAAAAAAAAAGCCCTCAAACAACAACTTAAAGAAGCAGCATGCCAAGAGCCTTGAAAATACACTAGCGCTTTCCCTTCCAATGAAAAACTGATGCCCGGTGGAGATATTTCCCCTTTAGGATGCCCTGCAGCCGGCGGGGCCGAGCGCGGTTTGCGCCTCCCGAGCGCGCTCCTGCGAGCGGCACCGCGGAGCTCGCCCGGCCCCGCTTCCCACGGGCACCTCCGGGGCTGCCGCCGTGCCCGAGCCGCCGCCGAGGGAGCCCGGCTCCCCAGGGCCCCCTCCCGCACCGCTCCTTGTCCTATGGATCACTGGCACCGCGTTCTCTCCACCGCCCGGCAGCTGCTGAATGAAAAGAAGCGTTTCCAAAGCGGATTTGGTTCAGGTTTGACACTGAAAACTGCCTTATAAGGTATAAAAGCCCGAAAGCAGGAAGAGGCTTTGACAAAACTAAGGAAGTTCCTCTGCGCCTGCTCGATGGAGGGGGAGGGGTTTT
>VZRJ01013063.1:1874632-1887475 GCA_013397565.1 Ptilonorhynchus violaceus | reverse complement strand
GGCCTCGCCCCGGCGGGCGGGCCGGCCCGAGCGCCCTCAGGGCGGCGGGAGCGGCGAGGCAATGCTGAATCACAGAACAGCACGGGGTAGCACAGGATATCACGGGATATCATGGGATATCACGGGATATCATGGGATATCACGGGATCGGTCGGGTTGGAAAAGACCTCCGAGCTCGCCGAGTCCCACTTGTGACCGAACACCGCCGTGTCAACCAGACCATGGCGCTGGGTGCCACGTCCAGGCTTTCCTTAAACACCTCCAGGGACGGTGACTCCACCACCTCAGCGGGCAGTTCGTTGCAATCACAGAATTGTTCTGGTTGAAAGGGACCTGTGGAGATCATCCCATCTCACCCCTCTGCCAAGGCAGGGCCGCCTGGAGCAGTGACACAGGAACACATCCAGGTGGCCTTGGAATGTCTCCAGAGAGGGAGAATCCATGCCCGTCCCAAGCGGCTGTTCCAGTACTCTGCCACCCTCGATGTAAAGAAGTTCTTCCTCATGGTGAGGCGAAACTTCTTGTCTTTTAGTTTATGGCCATTGCTTCTTCTCCTGTCACTGCACACCACTGAAGAGTCTGGCACCGTCCTCTTGTCACCCACCTTTGAGATATTTATATGCAATAATGAGATGAGATCCCCTCTCAGTCTTCTCCAGACTAAACAGGCCCAGCTCCCACAGTCTCCCTTGTAAGAGAGATGGTCCAGACTCCTCATCATCTTTGTCCCAAAGAGGGCAAGAGACAATGCACCTTTGGGGTCTGGTGTTCAGGTGGACAAAATATAGTCTGTACTCTTCTCTTTTTCTCTCTCTTTCCATCTCCCACAACCCTTCAGGCTTTGAAGGACAGTGCTGTGCCCACCAGGTCTGGCCCAGTCCTTGTCATGTGGTGTACTGCAGCCACACACTATTTTCTCTTTGTTTTCAAAGTATTTTAATGTTTTAACAGTTCTGGTATTGGGGCTTTCAGGTAGATTCAATCATTTGCTTGCTGCCCCTGCCTTGGAAACGTGAAGATGTGAGCTTCATGGCATAATCGGATGTCAAGCTGTGAATAAATTTGGTAGTCCATCAAAAGGGGAGTAATTGTTATTGTCAGGGCTCAGCAGTCACTAAGGGACCTCAATGGCTCTAATCAGCCTCACCAGGGGCCTCCACCCCACAGTCCCTGTCCCAGAGAACAGGAGACCCATTTAAGCTCAGCTTTGGCCCCTCAGTTTTTGTCTGAGCTATTCTGTAGGTCTGTGCTGTCTTAGCCTTTCTTGCTGGCTTGATCTTAGACTTGCCTGGTCCCTCTGGGCCTCCAGCACTGGTCCTAGTCCTGGTCTGACATCCTGGCTTCACCTCCGAGCTGTGTAGCTGTAGGTGGCCCCATGTCCCTTAGGGAGCCCTCCAAGCATCCTCGCAGTGCTCTTGCTTCCTTCTTCAAGCATTGGTGCTCCTCACTGGGTTTAAACTATCTCTAGTTAATAGGCTTCGCTGGAGGGATAGAGTCAGTGCCAGTGCAAAGGAAGGACTAGGTACATGCCCTTCAGGATGAGATAGGAGGGAGCAAAACCATCCCTTTTTGTAGCAGCAGCCAAGCAGTTCGGTTGGGAAGTTCAAGTCACCATCTGGCTTCTGTGGGCTGCCAGATCTTCCTGGGGAACATAAGCAAGCAAAGGAGATATTGAGAATATTGACATTTTTATTTTAATGTCAAAGCAAATTATGAGTAGAACATTATGAGACACTTTACAGATAATGAAAGGGATTTCTGCAGGACACTGTGTAGCTTGTGAGCTATGCTGTGCTAGAATATTAAAGATGAATATCTCTGAAAGCTTTTCAGAGTAAGTGCAAATAGCCCTTTCTTATGCGTATGCCTTTGTGTGTGTAAATATTTATCTAAAATAAATACAGTTGTATATAAACTAGCATGTGGACTTTTCACTTGCCTCTTGGTTTTATTACCTGGTAGTCAGGGTTATACATGCAGCAGGTTCAACTGGAATCCTAGAATGAGAGAGCAGCTTAGGGCTCCAGCTGCAGGAGTTCAAGTATCCTCCTGGAGGAGCATAAGACAAGATCCAAAAACCTGAGGCATGTGGAAAGGATGGAGCTGGCAGGTGCTGTCCTGGCCATCCAGCTCATAGAGCCAGCACAGGGAGGATCAGCACCACCGAGTTAATTTGCCCAGCCGCGGTGAGATTTAAACAGGGCAATCAGTAGTGTTCTATATCTGACTGGTCTTTATTACCTCATATTTCCAAATAATGCTCCTGCTTAGTCTAGCTAAGCCTTAATAGCAAAGCCAAAGGACAGAGAGTAGAACAGCTGTAAAAGTGTGCTGGAGACTTTCTGCTAGCAGAAACATCATTTCACTATACAACTTTAAATCACACCCAAAAGCACTTACTGTAATGCACTCCACAGAAAATATCCCGTAGCTGGATTTATCTTTTCCTCCCTGTGAGTACAAGTGTTTTCTGGGAAATGGTAGGGCACTGAGCAGAACAAAAAACCACCACAGTTCATGTGGAAAGTGAAACAACTCTGTTAAGCAACTCCACTGCGATCTCTTGCTATCAGTGTGTGTTCTTCCTGAGTCTGCATGGACAATGACATTGAAAAAGAGCAGTGCTGGTGCATTTTGGTTTACTGAATTACGGTGGAATTTACATTTGAGGACCAAAAAGCATAGGATTTCCCTCAGTATCAAGGTGCCAAGTCAATCACAGTTATGCAAGGGAAGGAGTTGAAAGACTGAACTCCCTGGCCATGAGATCTCGTGTTTCACTTTATGAGTCTTGCCAGATGCAGTTCTTCAGTGGCTGTGGACTCAGGCCCCAGACCAATAAAATAAAGGGGCAAGATTTCTCTTCAAGCAATATTGTCTCACATTGTTGGACCATAAACACAAGTTTGATATATTACTCATCCAAATTCAAGTAGATCAATCTAAATTTCAATACTGGTTCCTGTATAGACCTTTTGTAGTTTTGTGCATTGGCATCTATATTATCTTGGTGGATATTTTTAGCGTAGAAGTCTTGCGCTTAAATTACAAAATTGAGCTTATAAAGCTGAAATTCAGCTGGATCCAGCAGGATTGCTGTGCTGACTGGTATATTTCAAGACTTTCTTTCATGGAAATGTTTTCCAACCCTTACTTATTTCTTCAGTACAGGAACAGTAGAAAAAGCCCACAGTCTGTTTTCATGGTATAATTTTCTGAATCTTTTCATCCTTATTTGGCCAGAAGTCAGTTCCCAAGTTAGGAAAAGCTTTTAATTGTTTCAGGGTGTATCAGAAATGAAATTTTTAATTTGTAGAGGCAAGGTCTTGGTATGTTCTCAATCTTATCAATGGAATGGGAGTGAATAAAACCCTGAATTGCCTTTATCTGGTACCGTCTCTGGAAGTGTTCAAAAGACATGTGGATGTGGCACTTGGGGACATGTTTTAATGGTGATCACAGCGGTGCTGGGCTAATTCCATGGTCTTAGAGATCTTTTCCAATCTTAGTTATTCCATTAAATCCTATACAGCACTCATAATCTAGCAAGGGCATGCTTCTATGATGCATCAAGTCCAGCTTTTGTAGCACAGTGGGACTGCAGGTGATCTTTTCCTAAATATCCATGATAAGAGAAGTAATTACCATTGCAGAGCATCCTCCTTCTGTTGCCATCTGCCTCCAGGCAGTTTACAATGTAAACACAAAGCAAGGGAATGCCGAGGAATACAAATGAATAAGGAATGAGAGGATTAAAGTCAGAAGGAAAGCATTTCTGTTAGTCAACAGGTAACCACACATGCAGTCCAACAATTTGATTCGGATGGAGGGAATTTGCAGACAGCTTTCTGTAATTTTTATACAAATAAGTAGTGGGGCTTCAGAGTTTTCCAAAGTGCAGGTAGAATTTCCCAGTTCCAGCAATACTAAGTATTAAAATTTCACACAAGTACTTCAGCCTGAAGAAGTGTGTACCGAGACAAAAGCATTACAAATCCCTTGCTGAGCTATGTGGGAAGCTTTTCAACATCCTGCTCGTTCTGGATCATTTTCATGCAGTTAATGGCCTGCCCTTGAACGTGCAGAAAGGGCAATGCTGTGAATCCATGTATAGATCCAGGCCTGAGAAGCACAGTAAAGTGCGAGGAACAAGAGAAAAAAAAACTCAGAAGGAAGTAAAAGTTCCAGGGGTGAAAGGATTTTGGAAATGCCCAGGAGGGCTGAGATTCTGATCTTGCCTGGATCAGCATGTTGCCATTCAGATTGGTATAAACTGAATTTAAAAGGCACATTTCTATCCAGCACATCACACTGAACAGCCCTTAAGCCCAGGTAAATGTGACAAAAAAAGCTAGAGAAACAGACAAGGAAAATCAGGTCTAGGTTATCCATTAGAGAATATTCCAGTATTGTAAGTATTTATTATAAAGTATATTGCTTGATCACTTATCCATCATGTTCTGAATACTTTAATATAAATAAGTTTTCCAAGAGCTGAATGAATACTACAGAGAGCTAAACAAAAGAATCCTGTTTTATCTACCCAGCTATAGGATCTGTGTAGATTTCTTCCAAGAAGGGCCACAAGCAAGATTACAGTGTAATTGGTTGATTTTGGCATAGCTATAGCAACAGCCATATGGGAGGCATGTAATTTCATGGAGCTGCACATGGTGAAGTCGTGGCAAATTACCAGGAACTCATTTGATGTGGCTGCTCTCCAAGAGTTCGGCTCAGATCAACTAAAACCATTAACTTTCAAAATATAATTAGTATAACCATATTTTTTTTCTATATAAGCGATGGGAAAAAACCCCAACTTTAATTCTTTGTACACTGGGGCAAGGTGTGTAAAGAGAGAGAGAAACTTATAAACTGGGGTTGTTTATATCCTTGGACTACTATGATGATAACACCATTATTGTCCATTCTGTTTGATAGGAATAACAGCAAATTATGTATCAAAAGATAAACTTAGAAGAAGAACTTGACTGAAAATATGCTGCCTCAAATAAGAACTTGATATTCTGGGCTGAGGTAAAATCTGTAAAACTCCTGCAATCGAGGGAAACTCTGAATTCCTATTTACAGCTTGCTTTCCCATTCAAGATTGGTCATCTTTATGGTGCTATTCTGTGCTTTGTCATAATGAATACATCTTGCCCCTTTATAAAGCCTCTGTAAGTGAATTAGCAGAAGGATGGCAGCAGGATTCCTACAACAGCAAAGCACGATACAAACCTCTGCCCTTGAGTTGTACCTACACTGCACAGGCTCCACATGGTCACACTGGGAGCCAAGGAATAGTTTGGCCAGGGTCAGAAAATCTGTGCTTTCTCGTGTAATAGGAACATTATTATGTGTTCTCAGTTGTACCTATTTACTTCCTTGGCTGGAACAAATGTGTACTGCTGCCTTTTTCGTGTGACTTACGCACTTCAACAGAACTGGGAACCTAAATCAATCCCAGCTGGAAGTACCTGACCTGCCTTAGTGGTTGTACTTTAGGCATCAACTTCCGTGTTCGCCATGTCATGAACGTGAATTTGACTAAAATCCATGATAACCTGCAAACTTATATAAAATCACCATTTTTAATTTAGTCCTCTTTTATTTTTTGCTCAAATCTGTTATCCATGTGCTAAATAAAACCAGTATGTGAGCAGTTTGCAGTTTAGCAGCTGTTTAACAGGTGTGTGAGGTTTCCAGCAGAGCACAGAACTCACGGGGGTAAACCCAAGCCTTAAAACAATGGCAAGTGTAAGAGCAAGAAAAGCGGGATTGGAACAGGGGATCAAGGTGAACCAAGTGGGTCATTTGACAAAAGAAGTAGCATGAAGGGTCGTAGAGAATGCAATGGCATCCTGGGTTTTTTAGCTACCCAACCATTTGAAACTGCAAGTAACCGAATGTGTGGCAGGTAAACAAAGGGGTTTCTGTTCCGAGACACTTTTCTGGCTTTAATAAATGTTTACCAGCTTTTGAGAGGGTTTGGCTGCTAATGTTTAACCTCTCATTCTAAATGGCTTTTCATAAGAGGATTGTTTAGAAACACTCATATTGCATGTGTTTGGGTTTCTCCTTGGTTTGTGACTTTTGATGAAAACATATTCTCTTCAGTTGATCCAAACTGCTGACTCCTCAGACTGGCTTTTAGAAGACCATAGATGTTGTAAGGTTATTATGTCACATCTTTGGTCATTGTGCCACATTACTCTGATTGTATTTACTTCAAGATAATTCAGGGAGGAGATGAGGACTAGAAGGAGAATTTGGAATTCACACAGACAGGTGTTCTCTGGATGCTTGAAAATGGAACTGGCCTTTCCAGTCAGCTGGATTTATAGCATCCCCAGTTCTATTGCAGAGGCATGAATAAAGACTTTCCAATTGTCTCTAGAAAAAATGAGACATAACTAAAAATACCCCTTCTGATGGGTTAAATAATTTGGCTGCTTTCTTTCTAGCAGGATAGGCAATGTTCTCTCTCGCAGAATAGGGAACGTTCTCTCCACCAGAGCTGGGGGAAGGCAATGAACAGCTCGTGCAGCATCTTTTCCAATTATCACAGCTATCTGCAGTCCAAGTTTCTTATTAAGATGTATGATTTATTTAGAAACATTGTACAATGCTAGTTAAGTTAGTTGACAGTGAAACACTTTAAAAATACTGTGTTCCTCGATAAATATAAAACTCAATCTATTTCTTGTTACAATGCTGCATGCATACAAAATGGAAACAATTTCAAAGCACTCTTTCTGAGTGCTGGGTGCCTTCATACTGGGTTTATTCTCTCTCTTTAGTAATATAGAGAGAAACTAATTTCTGTAAAGCTGGGGTTTCTTGCTTCTCCTGCTGAAAGACCATAGGAAATTTTCCTGAAATAATACTTTAATGGATCAGCAAAAAGTATAAAAGCTGATTTGCAACTCTACAGAGCAGTGTCTGGTACTGTAAGGATTTCGTGGATGTCTTTGAAGAAAGCCACAGTCAGTTTTTAATGATGTGGTCTTCACATGTCCAGTATCAGAAATATATCAAAACTAACAGAAACATTATAGCCAAGTGTTTCTCTCACTCCACTGCTTTAAAAAACTGTACTAAAAGCAAACACTCCAGTAAATTATGCCAATGAATACGTAAATTCGCCAAAATTTTATAGATAAACAGATTACACTAATTATATTAGTCCTTACTGTAAGAATAGGGGCATTAAAATCCCTATTTGGAGCACTACCTGCCTTTTCAATTTGTTGTGCCATCCTAACAAGCCAACCAACCGGACCTTTAAGGACAATATATTTTGAAACATATTGGTCTAAAAATAATGCACCAGCAAAGTCCCAAACCGGTAGCTCTGTCTGTGTGATTCCTCACCTGATAAAATTTCATTGTAGGTGCAGTTTAAGAGCATCTGCATTGAAAGGACCAGAGGTATATTTTAAAATTACAAGATGTGAAAAACAAAATGTGCCCTCCTGTATTTCCCTGCAGAACAGCTCCTGGTTTAATCCATTTGTGTGCTCTCTCTATAAATCCTACATACACACAGTAGGCCTCCCTTGCTAATGGGGTAAGAATCAATATGGGACGTTCATTCCTTTGCTTTAGGCCCTTCTTAGGAAAATACCTGCCTTATCTGGAGCATTATGCACTCCCAGCAAGGGATCAGTTCACTGTTACCATATTGGGCAATGCTTCCATTCCCTTTGAATACCACCTTATGTTGCAAGGAGCCTCCGTGAATCATTAGGATTATTCACACAGGAATGTGCAAAAGCACAAATGTAAAAATCTGTTCTGTGTTCTGAACACGTGGGATCAGATTATAAGCATTTCCATCTGATTAGACTTGTGCTGGGAGAACTGCTTGACTTGACCTTTAGAAAAGTTGCTTTAGTGGGGACATTCAATGTAAATAAAAATCACTTTTGACTCTCTGTTAAGGCCTGTTTGGTGTTTTTGGATCACATCTCCAGCAGCACAAGTATTCGTGCTCACACATGCATTTCTGCCAGCTCTGGTGTTCAAATGGCTCTCTGGTTGTCAACATGCACGAAGGTTACACGTGCAGTCCCCTCCTGCACACGATTGTTCTCAATGGCGTCGTAATTCTGTAATTCAGAACACTTCCAAAAGGTTTACTTTCCATTTGCTTTTTGGTTTGCTTGGATAGGCTTTCAAATGGTTTTTAAAATTGTCTTGTTTTAAACAAATTAGGATCACAACTCTTATACTGAAAATAATTGAGTGATAGCAATTTAGTAATTTTCAGTCTGGGAAATCCCATTGCCAATTAAGCTTCCTGTTTTCTTTCCTATTATAAATCAGCAGAGTAAAGAGACTGAAGTAAGTGACGACAAGTTCCCCAAACGAGTTGTTTTACTAGTCTGTAATTTTACTAGCTAATATTTGCAAGTAATGTTCAGTAGGAAGCAGAAAAACTCTCGATTCCAATTAATTTTCTATAGCTATTAAAAGTAATGGTTGATAAAAAGTTACACCACAAAAATGTGTGTGGTTTTTGCTTCCATTACATCTGCAGTGTAACATTTTTCTTGTAAGTACCAGTAGTTTTCATAGTAATCAGCATAGATTTTATTCAAAATAATACATTTTCAAGCACTGAGATCTCTTAGAGCCTTATCAGTTAAGAAAACAGCCGTGTAACAGCTTAGCAAAGGTCAAAATCACAAAATGTTTGTAAATACACAAAAAAAGGACTAAAAGCAGAATGGAAATTGTAACTATAACAGTGTAACTATATTCCATATATTGATTTAAAAGTTTTGCTTCAGCCTCCCAAGAACTGGATGGGGAGGAGGGGAAGGCAGTGAGGATAATGGAGCAATAGAATCATTCCCTCAGTCACAAGTGGCTCCTTGCAAAGCAGGACTTAGGATGTGAGAACACCTCAAGGACAGTTGAGGGCAAATATAAAACAGTTAAAACTCAGACAATGCAAGGAAGGTGAAGTGGAACAAGGATTACAAATTGTGTGATAAGATTATTGACCAGTAGCCTAAACCCAAGCAAAACAAAATATTTTCTGTTAGGTCACAAGACTCTGCCTAAATAAATCCTGAACAATTCGTGTGTTACTGGGTTCACAGAAAGGATTGGCCAAATTCATAGGTCCATCAAGAGCTGTTAAATGTGTTGGCTGAATTACAGACTTCCAGACAAGGATGCTGATGCCCATTTATTTCTAAAAACTAGAAGGATATGCCATGGAAACCACAACTCCCTTGATTCCAGCATCATTTTTCCCAGGCATCCATTATGAGCCATTGTGGAGATATGATGATTCTGAGCTAGATAGACTTTTGATCTAACCCAACAGAGCAGGGGAAAACCCTGCTGTCATCCATCCTACACCAAGTCTGGTCCTGAACACTCAGAGTATATAATTTCCTTTAAGAGAACAGAAGTTGATCAAAACTGACTTTGTCAGTTTGAATTTTTAATACAGTTTCTTCTGCTGCTTTGCCTTGTTCATCAACATGAACATCTTGTTCATCAAAGATCTATTCCAAATCCTTTTGAAGGAAGCATTTCTCTAAAATAAATAGACTCGATTCCTTTGTAGAGATCTATTATGAGACCTATAGAGTATTAAATTTCCTTCTTTGGATATGATCTATTTTTTCCAAATCAGCTTTTATGTTCTTGTAAGTAGAACATGTATGAGCAGCAACTAAATTCAAATTCTCTTCATAAGTGCAATTTAGAAGGTTTGCATGTTTTGTGGATGTTTTATCTTATGAAAATTTTACAGTGCTGCTGGGAAGTAGATGTAATTTTTCTTTGCCTGTAGAAATGGTATTTATGTAACTAAAATATTCACAGCAAGAAAAATAAATATTCAGTATGTGTATATTTGCAAGATACATATTGTTTTATTACATGTGTTTACTGAAACCTAATTCCTGAAAAAAGGCACTGTAAAAACAGAAGGGAGATCGTGCTTATAATAGTTTCTTTCAGAGAAGGCACAAGATCATCATGTGAACTTTTACAATAGGAAGCAAATTACCTAATCAAGAGCTAAAAATACGAAGTCCTGTGATATTTGTTAGTGTAATAAGTACAAACTTCTGGGCTTCCAACAACGTTGACCTGTTTTTTTCCAAATGCCCCAGGAAGCACAGCTTAAGTGCCTCATCCTGTGATGAAGACTTCTTGGCACTCCACCTCAAGGACAGCAGTTCTCTCCTGTTTGCCCGCCCCTAAATGTTTAAATTCAGAACATTAACAAGGTAGATTTAACTGTGTTGCCATATTGAGGTGCAAACTGTGTAACCTCCTAAAGAAGAGAGCTCACCTACATGAGAAGATGCATGGAGTTTCACGCGGAAAGCTGGTTTTAATTCAGGTGGGGTTTCATGTGCTTTCCACTGTCAAAGGAGACTAAAGGATAAAAAGAGAGAAAATCTGCTTATCACAGATATTTTGCCGTCACTGCTGCCAATCACTGTAGGAAAACACTTTCCAGGGGCAGCAAACCAAGCTGAGCTTCATTATGCTTGTTCTCAAAGGTGAATTCCCCTTCTGCAGAGCTTTTCCATCAATGCATGATCAGGTAAGACAGAACAGCCTGGGAATCTCAACTTTTCCTGTTGCCTTATTTATTCTCCCTGTTCACAAGAACACATGCAGTGGTTTTTTTTTTTTTAATATAAAATATTCACCCCATTTTAATATAAATTATGCATAATATTGTTCAATATATAATTTAGTAAAGGCACTATTAGCTATAGGAAAGCACTTTATGTAGTTTCTCTGTCAGAGTACTGTAGTCATAACACTTTTGTTGTCTTCTCAGGTTTTGCTGCTGATTAACTGACTGGCCTTGGATAAGCCATGTAAGTTTACTGATTCTCTCTATAAATACTTAAGCAAAGATCTGCAATATCCAAGCAAATGAGATGCTGCGAGATGCACACACGTTTTTGCAGCTACATTTTATATAATTTTCAACTCCTCCAAATTTCACAGAACGCACCATTTCAAGAGGACTCCTATTTTTCTGAGGCTTTGTCTAAGAAATTAATTTTACCTAAAATCTCTTTCCAAAGTCATAAAGTCAAAATTTCATATAAGAGCATCGTATCGCACATTTTGGCAATTTTAGGTGGAAGATAGTGAGGACAGAAGAACAACAAATCCATACAGTATTTATAATGTATACTCAGAGTACATCAAAAAGGACAGTTTGAACCAAGAGCATAATTCACTACATGTGCTTGTGTCATTTATGCTACAGATGCTTCAGGGTAGGGATTATATCTTACTGCTTCTTTGAACTTGCTTTATGGGGCATTAAACTTGTTGAATGTCTCTTAGTGCTACTGTATGCAAATTAAAATACAGCTATATTAAGAAATTCAGGCTCACAAAAAAAAGCCCAAACCAGTTTCAGACTAGAAGTTCCTTAAAAGGTTTTTTTCTTTTCTTCTTAAGAAGCAACTTTTGTTTATAGACAGGAAATAATTCAAGCCCAACAGCGAAACTCACCCAGATATATGATGATAAGACATAACATTTTTATGTGAGAGATAATGGATTTTTTCAATCATTAACTTGTAGGAAGGGTGAAATATCATGTTTGATTTCAAGTTTCTAAGTGTGAGTAGCATTTAAAATAACTTCACAGCTATATCATATATATCACCTAATAACAATTAAACATAATTTACCTTTCTACTCGTGTGCATACGCTACTTACTGTTGTTTCCTAGCAGTTTTTCCTGTAAAATGTCCAAAATATGTAATAGTTAAATTTGACAAAAAGATTAGCAGGTGAATACTGAATAATCTGCAACACATGACATAAAATATTGGTTATATTTAGGTTGGTATTGTGTGCTCAATTCTTAAATATTAATCAACACTGACTACAGGGCGGTAACATAGACTACAAAACCAAACCAAACAAGACCAGAATCTGACTTTGCAATTTCATCTAAGCCTGTGACTGTTCATTTTATTCGATATTTTTATAGACTTTGTCTAGTATTTCCTTTTACAGCTTGTTAGTCACAATTTATACATCTCAAAATTAAGGGGACTGTGCTTTAATCTAGTTTGCACATCTACACAATTTCACTTTTTTATGCTCTTAACAGTGTGTGGATAGTGAAGTAGAAATCTATTTTGAGAATTTAATTAGTTGCCACTACTTTCAGCTCCTGTGAGATTTTGTATCACAGAGCGTCGAGACTGTGGTAACTATGAAACAAAGATTCCACCAGCTGACTGCATTTTAGGACATTTCCCAAGTGTCTTGCACACTCCGGTTTTTCTTCTTCCCTCTTTTTTTTTTTTTTTCAGCAGACTAGTTTGAAGCTCCATCCCACTTCTCCATCTCTAGTTCTTCACTCTATGCTCTCTTCCTCTACCTTCTCGGTTCCTCCACATTTTAGTTTATTTCCCTTTTTTTGTTTTGGTGGTTTTTTTGGTTTGGTTTTTTTTTTTTTTTTTGCCTTACTTGTGTTACAGTTTTGGAAAAGCCTGTATAAATGCCCGTCTCTCCGGCGGAAGCTTTGCCCCATCAGAGCTTTTCTGCTCCGGCGGGGCACGGAGCGAAGCGGGCACCGGCACTTCAGAGAGACGGGATGGGCATGGAGATGGGAATGAGCATGGAGACGGGAATGGGCATGGAGACGGCGACGGGGATAGGGATGAGGTGGGGATAGGAATAGGATGAAACTGGGGATGAGGATGGGCATGGGAAAGGGATGAGGATGGGGATAGGGATGAGGATGCGGAGGAGGATGGGGACGGTGATGGAAATGGGCCGGGAATAGGGATGGGGACGCGAATAGGGACGGGGATAGAGAC
>VZRJ01013063.1:1731816-1874596 GCA_013397565.1 Ptilonorhynchus violaceus | reverse complement strand
GCCGCCGCCGGCGTGCCGCGGGAGAGAGGTCCTGCGGGGCTGAGCGGGGCCGGGCCCGCCAGGGAACTTAGCACCTTCGCGCGGGCGAGGGGACCGTGCCCGCCCGGGCCGGGGGTGTGCGAGTGACCCGTGTCCCGCCGGCCCTCGGGCCCGTCCGCCCGTGACAGCGGTGTGGGCAGCGCGCTCTCCGCTCCCCGCCTCGGGGGAGCCCCTCGGGCCGGGCTGGGGCTGTGTGCAGGGGTTCCGCTCTCCCCAGAGCCAGCCCGTATCAGCGATAGTGCGGCCGGTAGGAGCGGGGAAAGGGTTCTGAGCCTGTGCTCGGCACTGCTGAAGCCACCCCTCGAGAGCCGTGTCCTGTTTTGCGCCCCTCGCTGCAGGAAAGGTATTGAGGGGCTGGAGCGTGTCCAGAGAAGGGCAACGGGCCTGGGGAAGGGTCTGGAGCACAAGTTCTGCGTGCAGTGGCTGAGGGAGCTCGGACGGCTCAACCTGGAGAACAGAAGGCTCAGGGGGGACCTTCTCACTCTCTGCAACTCCCTGACAGGAGGGTGTAGCCCGGTGGGGTCGGGCTCCCAGCCAACAGTGACGGGACAAGAGGACATAGTCTTAATTTGTGCCTGAGGAGGTTAAGGTTCGACATTAGGAAGATTTTCTTTACAGAAAGGGTGATTAACATTGGAATGAACTGCTCGGGGAGGTCGTGGAGTCACCGTCCCTGGAGGTGTTTGAGAAAAGCCTCGGGGAGTGCCACGGTCTGGCTGACAAGGTGGTGTTCGGTCATAGGTTGGACTCGGTAATCTCAGAGGTCTTTTCCAACCGAGTTGATTCTGTGATTCTGAGCTGGCACCACGGTCCTGCCTCGCTGGGGGTTTGGGGGGATCCGTGCTTCCCTGCTTGGGCTGTGGCTCCCTTTCCTTTCCTCCTGCAGTCTCCAGTGTTTTAGGTGCCAGTGCAGCACACACATTCTTTCTCCTCCAAGATCCCCAGGGCTTGAGCCTTATATCTTTCTGCTCAGGCATCCACTTTTCTCTAAGTGCGTTAAGGAGACTTACTCGTTTCCTTCTTTTTGCTCACTTAACTTTCCCCCAAGGATATCTGTCGGCAGGAAGGAGGAGACCCCCATTCACTCTGAGTGTGGTGATTTCACCGATTTCTACCTTGCCCGGAAGGCTCAGCTTTCAGCTGCCAGAGTGTCGTGCGTTGAAAGCTGCTATGCTGGTTCTTATCAGGGATCTGTGTCTGTATATCCTGTGACAAAGCACGATATGTTTAGTCCTTGCACTAGACAAGATTAGATCTGCAGCATGTGAAATGGATGTCATTTGTAATCCTTAGCTGATGTTAAATGTGGAGCTACTGGTGGCTGAGAGATTTCTCTGTACATGGTGAAGCTTAGAGAGGCCTTGGCAGCTTGACATGGAGTATTTTCTCCTAATGTTGCTGGACGAACATAACAAGGAGGTCAGTGTCGGTTCTGCTTGTCAACCTTCCTCTGCAGACCTGAAACTTGGGTGTTTCTAACTGAGTGCAGTCAGACTTCAAGTCCAGCAGGATCACAGGCTTGCTGGGGGTGCTGGAGGAACAAACTGAGAACTGTGTACTTGGATAGGCTGGTAGCTGGTAAGGGCTCTGAAGTACAAAACAGATCAATACCCTGCATTACTAGTTCTAGATAGGAGAATTTGTTTGAAGCATTGTCTCATGAATTTTTAGTAAGAGTTGAATAGGAGAAGTTTTCATTTTATTCATGAAAACATTCAAACATTTGTGTTCTTTTTATTCCTTAGATACCAGGATCCACCTGTGCCTTGACAATTTGATAGTGTGACTGTTACATTGTGCACACCAGATTCCTAAAACATCTGTTTATGTTAAGCTAAATTCTCTTACTTTGGTAATAAAATTAATGTGTTTTCTGTGCAAACTTTGGTCTTGTGTAATTTCTTATTTAGATAGGAACAGTGGTCTCTACTTACAGTACTCAGTACTGGCATGGAAAACTTGGTTGCTTTTTTTGGATCTTTTGTTGCACTATATTCTACAGCTCCTACAGGAAACTTTCTTGGAGTAAAAATGACAGGGCTGTAGTGAATGTAATAGTCATGTAGCATAAGGCTCACCTTTCCATCTCTTCTGAATATTCTTGCCTTTGCTCTCATCTCCTGACACCCTTTGGAAGTTGAGTGGAGGTCAGAGTTGGGTTAGATTAATATTGCTTTAATATATGCTTACAGATTTTGACATATAAATGTAAATCAGTTTACTTTCAGCTTTTTTTTTCTGGTTAAAGTGAAAGCAGCGTCTCTGTTTCTCTTATCTCAAAAGTAATCAAATATGAAACAAGAATCAGCTGACGGCAGAACATGTTAAAAGGGGGAGGAGGTTGTATCCCAGAACTTGTATTGTTGGAGCAGCTGGTCTGACTGGAAAAACTAAACCCATTTATTTTGCTTGCAAGCCTTATCTTGATATGTTGTCTTTCAAATTGTATATGAAATAATCTTAAGTAAATACAAGGAAGAGTTTCCAGTTGACTTGCTTGCACTATGGTTTGTGACTGAGCTGTTGTTCTGTGTCTTTTGTCATTCTTGTATTGTATTTTTTTCATTTTTTTGGTGGTGGGGGGGCAGAGACAGGCCGTGTGTTTTCCTCATAGTGCAGCCAAAACAGCAATACTTCTATTTTGCAATGATTTGGCAGTTCTTTGACTTACAATGTTCTCTTCCCTAATTGTCAGTGCAATAAAAGTTTGTGAATTTCATGTGATTTTCTCTTTTTGGGTGGAACTTTTAATGTGGAAATAATCTGCACAAAAGAAACATTTGATTCTATCCCGATAAGATTGCACATGAAGTATCAATGGTGCAGTTATACATCCTGCCCTCAGAAGTTGCTTGTTGCATGTTCAGAACAGCAGGGCTGGACGGGCTGCTGAGCCTGTTGGCTTTAGTGCAGTCAGCTGTGTGAACATGCACTGTAAATTACACAGTGAGACCGTTTTTTAATATTTTTTTGGTATCATAAATTAAAGTGGTGGCTCTGCTTACATGATCTAGGATACTGCAGCATTTTAAAATCAGAGTACAGTGTTCTGACAAGAAAATTTTTAATGTTTATTTTTCAGAAGATCTTCGTGTAACTGGCTGAAAAATGGTTCTACAGGATGACAGCACCAGCTCTAAGACTGTTGAAATGGTAAATAAATTTTAAAAAAGACTTTAAAAGATTTTCATGCTATTTGCTGAAAATTATAATGATATTAAGAAATGCCTTTAAATGAACATTCTTTTAAATGTCAAATTTCAGCTGGTATGTTGAAAGTTACACCACATGGAAAGCAAATTTCTTTCTTAATAATGGAAACAAAAGGCAAACATGCTGAAGTTTCTGCTCTATTTAATAGAGTAGAATATGATATTTGCTTTTAAACCATCATTTCTATCTCAGCTATATGTCTTCTGGCCCCTTATGTATAGCATTTCTTTTTCAATATAATGCTTTTAAAGGGGATTTTACTGAAGGTGTTTACAGGATCTGAGTTTAAAAATTAAAAAATAAAGAAGTTTTAGGTAAGGTGGTGTTTTGTTTTGTTTTAATACAGTAGTAATGCTGTATCCAATTAAGGAAAGATATTGGACTTCCACAAGACATAACATGGAGGTGCCTTATCTTTCTAGATTATTTTAAGGCCAACAAGCCTATATGTTCTTCCCATTACCTTCCTAGTTCTGATGCTTAAATTCTTTGCTTAGGAATGTAGATTTAGGAACAGGGCCTTTCTCTGCATAACTTAAAAATCAGAACATCAGCAGGTTCTTGTTTCTCATGTGAACCTCCTATAATCAATAAGGAAGGGATCATGTTCTTTGAAATGCCAAAAGCAGTAAAGAATCCTGTTTTCTTGCAATTCAGGGCTGTTCTGTTGGCATTTTGATTCAGACTGATTCTTAACGTTCTAGATCTGTATGACCCCAACACTCAGGACTTGAGCTGCAGTGATCAGTTTTGGAACTTGAAACTGTAGACAATATTTTGCAAAGATAGCTGCATAATATACTCATACACACAGTGTTTCACACTTTACTTTTTTTTGTTTTCTTTTTAGGAGGCTGTCTTCACTTTGACATGAAGTGTGAAGTTTGTTAGTCAGCACTTTTGTTTCTTTTTTATGGTAATTGTGAAAGGTAAGTGTGAGAAAAGTAAATGTTGTTCTTGTGTGTTCATTTCTATCAGAGCATATTGCCCTAAATGTGCAGAAGCCAAACAGAAAAAAATGTGGAGTTGTATTTCATTGCAAGTTTAGGAGTACTGTTAATAAGTGGGATAATGTGTCTCTCTAAAACTTGTCAAAATAATAGTTTTAATCTGTCTTTGCATTTTGTGTGATGTTTTACAGGGTTTTAATGCTGTCCTAAAACTTAGTATATATGTTTCAGTAGGCTTTTGATTTTCTGCTGAACATTAGAGGCATTTTAGTATTGCTGTTTTGTAACTTTTTTAGTCAACTCTTAGCTTGAGAGTGATGGTGCTGCAGTTTGTAGTCACCTTTTCTTATTAAGCTTTTTTTGCCTTGTTAGGGAGGAATGAAGCAAAGGGCTCTATTAGGCACCCAGAAGTGTTAAGCAGACACTTTCTAGTCAGATGAGAGAGTAATAGCTGCTCTTACTGTAACATATAAAAACTTTCAACTTTGAGGCATAATTATGGGCTCTTTGTGTAGAATTTTAATATCTACTTATCAAAGATACAGAAGAAATAGTGTAATGTGTACATAGACTGTGAATAACTTTAGATGCAACCTCTTATCTAAGAAGTTCTGGGTATTGTATCATCCTTTACCTCGCTGCTGTTGAGGGATTTTAGAGCAAGGGATTTGTACAAGCCTAATGCAGACAAGCTGAGTACAAGATTAAGCAACTGCAGAATGTGAACATTATCTGTGCATGATCTCTGTTCACAGGGTGAATGTGCTGTGTGCTTTGAAGCAGTTTGTGGTGAGAACAGCAGAGCTGTAGGTGTGAGTGAGCATCTCATGTGGAGATGTCCAGTTGATCAGGCTGCTGCCATTCCCTGCTGTTTCCAGCTACTTCTCCCCTACTACCTGCAGCACATAACTGCTGGAAGGCTGCAGTGATTTCCATTTCTAGTATTCTTTACTACTGTCCATGTGTTGTACATGGAATTCCTGACAGGAATGAGATTTCTTCCTTCCAGCTTGTTTGGAACCTTTTATGCCCAGCTTCCATTTTAGCTGCATATTCTGCAAACACAGGAGCAATTTTTAGGCTGTATATAATATAACTTCATGTAATGGCTGGTAGGCTATTAGTCATAATAAAATGAAGGCAAAGTTTGTAGAGTATAATATGTGGTATCTATTAGACCAATTCATAAAAACTGAAAAAACCTTTCTAAGCTTCCAAGCCTGAAAACCTTTATGTTAGTTTGCTGGAGTTTAAGATAATACACTTATTTACTCTCTCTTTGAGAACAAATGTTTTCTCCTTTATTCTGTATCAGGTAAAAACTGTAATTCCTTGCTGAGACTTCCATAGCTTTCCCCCTTCTTGCTTAGCCTCCTGTTTTCTTTCGTCAGTCCCACCATTTTATCAGAAAAGCAGAGTAATTATCCAGAACTGATGCCCACACATGGAATATATCAGCATAGATCTACTGATATAATTATGCTTCAGGAACTCTGCCTGTTCATTTTTCTTTTGAAAGAAAAATTTAAGCAATGGAAGAAAAAGTGTCAAGATTTGAACATGGCAGGGACTGTATTGCAAAGGAGAGTAAAAGCAGGAAACAGTGCTGTGATTTCCAATGCTCTTGTGCATATCTGGGCATTTAAACATTAATGTGAGGAACAGGCTATTCTCGAAAAAAGAAGTGTAACTTTCTTGCTGAGGACATAGTTGCACTCTCTTTCATAAATAATTTGTAAATAATGAAAAGACAGCAAGTATTTGTTTGTTAACACATGTGGAAAAAACAAAGTTCAATTCAAATTCACCAAAATGAATTAGTAAAGTAGATCACCTTTATTTACTGTGAAAGTCAGAAGCTACTCTGTGAAGGTGACTTGGATTGCAGTTCCTTGAGCAGTTCTCCCAAAGATTGTGTTTGAGTTTGTGGTAAGCTATGTAATCTGTAGTCAATTAACTCTTAATAAATTGGTTCTTAAAATATATCTATAAATAAGTTAATGTTAATCATAGAAATATCACATCCATGCCTCACTGACATTCATTAGAGTTTGTAAAAGATTCTGTTACAAGTAGAGCAATGAATGAGTCATCAGTCTCTGTCACTTTTATTTGAAGCTTTTTAGTAATATAATTGAAAGTTTTCCTAAATGTAGGCCTTCCAATGGGCAGTGGTAAAGCTCTGTCACAAATCTGAATTCCCTTCTAGTAGCATTAGTGGATTTTTGATAGATTTTCACTAGAAGTGGTTCATGCCTGTATATCATAAATTACCAAATAGCTGTATGCTTCTTTTTGAATTCAACTGCATGTGTGTTCTGCTTTTTTAAGTTTACAATTATTCTTTTGTTTTCTTGAATCCCCTCTTGTTATGAGGGATCATAATTTACCCAAATGTACTCCTATGTCTTCTGAAATGTTTGTTGAATGCCTCTAAGTTTAAACATGTTTCTGACATTTGACACAACACATCAATCTAATCTATACTATCAGATATCTGAATTTACCGAAACATTGGGGTTTCAAATTTTGCAGAACTTGTAGCATAAAAATTCCAAAAAGGCATTGTATGTTTTACCTACTTTTGCTTACTTCAGTTGATAAATTCTTGAAAAGTCAAGATTTGCTTTCTAATTGTCCCTAATATCTCTGAAAATTTCCTTCCAGATCTGTCAAAGATCTGCTTTTTAACAAGAACAGGCCAGTGTGTCCTTGTATATTGAGTCCTGTCCCTATATATGAAACACTTGCCCCCATTGCCTATTCTTTCTGTATATTTCACTGTAATCTTTTGTGTTGTATTTGTGTATCTCTGTTGCCCAGATTCCAAATGGTGTGGGTTTTTATCATGAACCGGATGAGCTCCCAGAGCAGTTCATCCGCTCAGCGCAGGAGAATGGCTCTAGGAATTGTCATCCTCCTCCTGGTTGACGTGATCTGGGTGGCCTCTTCAGAACTCACTTCTGTAAGTAACGCTCCACGCATCTTAAATGGAAAATAAAAGACAAAGGTGCAGCAGAAACATGGTCACTCCAACACTCTGTGTGTGTTGTTGTGTAATGTTTAACCACCAGTACAGGGAAGGTGATACCCTTTGGGTTGGTGCTCCTGCCTGAATGCAATAAAAGTTACAAATAAGCTCAGCTCAGTGCCTGTTTCTTCTGAGACAGAAGGTGTTACTGATGACTTTAAAATTACACAGCATAAGCTCGTAACTATGTACTGTAATTAGGGAGTTCGTTTTGTTTATTGCCATATTGATTAAAATAATGCCCATATGTTTCCCAAAAAGAAGTAAATGAGCTGTAACATGGCAGGCTGAGTGCTATGGTGAATTATAGTTCAGAACATCCAGAAGTCCAGGATGGAAGGACTCAGGTCATGGAGTTTAGCCCTGTAATTGCATCTAGTTCATTTATTCACCATATTGAAACTGTTGTGGTATTTACTTCATGTTAAGTTTTAGGACTTAGAGCTTTAGCAATGCAAATTGAGTTTGTAATAAGTTCTGATCAAATTCAGGTTTCTGAACTGTCATTAAGTTATGTTCTATATCAGTTTTGAAACTAAGCTTATACAAATACTGGTGCTTAATATGTTGTTATATTAATAAAACATTTTTTGCAGTGAGCTGATGGAATCACCATTGATACTGAAATGTTAATTGATGATTACTATGTTATTGCTTTTAAGTGGTCTTTAATTTAGAAAATATTTGTATGTAAAGGTATTCTCAGTCCTGTTTGAGTTCAGTAGCATGTAAATATGTTGCTTGGTGAGATACAATGCCACTGAAGAAAAGCTACTTATTACTTGTATCTTAGAAAAAGGCTCAGTGCCTCTTTGTTGGCACTGGAGATAGCTCGGGAGAGGCTTCCCCCAGAACAGGTAGGGCCACTTGGTTCTTTTGGTCATCCATGCCAATACTCACAGCTGTTATTTTGGGAACCAGACTGTTCTGGACTGTATACTTAAACCTGTTAATTCATTTTGTGAATTCACACCTATTTGGTAATTTTGGATACTGCAACTATTTTCTTTCCACAGTATGTTTTTACAAAGTACAACAAACCTTTTTTCAGTACGTTTGCAAAAACATCCATGTTTGTTCTGTACCTCTTGGGATTTATTGTTTGGAAACCGTGGAGGCAACAGTGTACTCGTGGGTTTCGTGGAAGGCATGCAGCTTTTGTAAGTATTGTAACTCTCTAAATGTTGTGATATTTAAGTTTGTACAGAAAAAAACCCTTTCAAATAGGGACTAGAGAAGAGCAAAGTTTACATATTTTAGATGTAAACTGAATCATGACACAGGAAGACATGGCAGTCATAATGGTTGTCGTGTGAAAGGATGAAAGGCAAGAAAAGGCAATGTGAGGTGTGTCAGGAGTTGTAAGAGATGCTCTGCTGGGCCACACCATCGGCCTATGCAGCCTGGCATTGTATCCTGGACAGTTGCAGAGGGAAATTCCTTTTAACAAGACCTTACGAACCTCTCCACTGTTGGCTCTTGGTTCCCTATAACTTCCCCAACATCTGTAAGTGATGGAATCAGAACCTGGACTTTGTAATTGATTTTCAGTACTGACTCTTTTTGTCTCTGGCACAGCGATGCACTGCTTGCTAAGAGGTTTTGAGGGGTTTTAAAATTATATTTAGTAGGGGTGGTAGAATGATGTTTTTGTTGTTGTTAACACTGGTTTTTTATAGCCTTTATTCACGAGTGACTTCTGTTGCCCATTCTAGAATTAGGCATAGTTTGTGCTAGGGTCTAAAATTATTGTTATATGACTGAAAGAATTTTTTTTCTGAGGAAATTAAGAGATGCTGGTAAGAGCGGTTGTTCCGTGCCAGTGTTTCAGAATGCTGAACAGCAGCAGTCAGGAAGCAGTAAGGCATTTGGCCTGATATTAATCTGGCATTAAAAGAACAGAAAATGGAATCCAAGAACATGCTGTTAATCAACATGTCTTCACAGAAAATAGCTTGTGTGAAAGGAACTGACTTCAGATTTTCTGGATATGTTAGACTTCACTGATGGTGACAGTTGTAGGCATAACATATTGAAAGTGTTACATGACTTCAAGCTAAAGTATTTTTACTAGAAAGACAAAACACAGAACAAAACCAAAGAAGGTTTTGTTGTTTTTTTTTTTAATTCTTGAGTTAAACACATAGAGCATTTAGAGTTGGCTGCTATCTTGATATAATTTTTGCTAGACCAGCCTTTAGTACCGAGTGTCTGTGCATAGTATGGCACATGTTAGACTTCGTGTTGTTCAGAATCGTCATAAGATAATTGGGCAATAAACAGAACTTACAGTTTCTTTACTGACAGTAATGAAATATGAACTGGAATGCAATGAGTAAGAGTGCCCAGTCTGTCACGTGTTGTGTGTGGCACTCATGACACTGCTTTTGGAATTTCATTGTGTTTCCTTTTCAAAAGGGCAGTGCAGACAGGACTGCCATGTGCAGTTAGAAGATTCCTTCCCCTGAAGGATGTAGTTAAATATTTAACTCTATAATTATTGCAAGTGCCTTTAAAATGTCTTGTGTTTATTAATCTGGAAAAAATATCTTTATAGGGTTTTATTTCAATAATGATTGCTTGGGTAAACAGGCACACCTTACTTTTAAGTTCTCTTTCCCATTAGAGGCTTTGTTTAATAGTTTTGCTATGACACAGAACAGCAAGCTGCAGGTCAGGGAACATGGGTTTGATAAGGTGCAGAAAGGAAGAGGAAAAGGAACTTTGCCTCGATCAAATGAAGAAAGAAGCAGCTTGTTGTTAGTAGATCCACAATCATTCAGTGAAGAATGTGTCACTAAGACTGAACTTTACAGGTTTTCTGCATTCTAACAGCCTCATCCTGCATTCATACCTGGGTAGTTGAAATCAGTGGGGTTCTTTAAGAGGTACAAGGAAATACTGAAATTATTTACTGGACTTGTAAGCCCTTGGTATTGGGGAGGAGGGGAGAGACGGAATTGTGACAGAATTACAGAAAAAATAATTTAAAAAAACTTACTCTTCAAAAATTTCAGTTACTAATAACTTTGCCATGATAATTTATTACATATAAATTTCTGTAATTAGTTTGCAGATGCTGAAGGTTATTTTGCTGCTTGTACAACAGATACCACTGTAAACAGTTCTCTGGTAAGTGCCTTAATTTGTGAAGGTCAATGCTTAACAAGAACACAACACCACTATCCTAACTTACTGTTTATAAAATGTGGCAGTCTTAAATGTAATAGGTTTTGGCAAAGGAGATTGGTAACTTAAATGTTACTAATAAGTGCTGCAAATAATGATATTTCTTATTACAAGAAATATGGGTTCTCAGCTCAATAAAGCACTTACTTAAATGTTTTTGTAGTAGTTTGTCATTATTTTGTACAAAGAAAACCTTTACATATTCAGCTCAGTACCACCTCTGTAATAGAGTAGGGGAAAGCAGTAGAGTGTTGACAAACTACTGTATGGATGTTTTGTACAGAATGGGGAGAAACATTTTTTTGGACATATTCTTCATCTTGCTTTTTGGGGATTTTCAACTTTATCTACTTACATTTAAGAATGAAATCTTCTTAGTCTGCTCAATTCATTAAGATCATATGACTCTTGCACCTTGGGCAACTTTGCATTAATTTAAACATCCACAAAAATTCTGGTCCTAAAAAAGGAGCCTAATGAAAGTGCAACTACCAGATCTTTTTCATTACTTCACTCTTACAGTTTATTAATTTAATCTAAACAAACAGCTTAAAGCTTGTCTTGTTAGCGGTAGTTTTAATTGCTTGAAATACTTCTAAGTGCCTTATGTATTTTAGTTCTTTGATGATTAGGTCTAGTTTGTGAGCTTTTAGGGTCACGAGAAGAAAATGAGTACATATTAACTTTTATATCTATGTTCTGTATTTCATGTTTCTAGTTTATAATTTGGACAGAAGCTGTAGTTCTAATGAAATATCTGTATATGGATGACTTATGTTGTAATTTTAAATCAGTAGGTTTGAAATTTTGGGACATAAGTTTTGTGTTCATGAGGATACACACGAGTGCACAGTTCTTTTGGAGTACTGTGTTTTACCAATATATGTAACATAAAATATACTTCATGCATGATCATTTTTGACAAGTCTGTCCACTGTGTGCAAACTCACTTTAAGCGTGATACTCTTACTATTCACCAAGCTTTTCTTTATTTAGTTTTCTAGTTCTCTAAATTAATTGTACTGCTTATAATTTAAGTATCCTGTTTAACTGTGTTTTTACTTATACTGATTCATTGCAGAGTGAACCTTTATATGTTCCTGTAAAGTTTCACGATTTGCCAACTGAAAAAAATGGCAGTAATAGTAGTGATGCAGAGAAAAGTGAGTAAAGACTTTTGGAATGCTGAAATGTTCGTTCTTTGATGAGGGAATTACTTTTCTCTTTGTGTAGTGTAACTGCTGTTGTGTTGCAGGACTTGCTTCCCCTTCCCCCCTTTTTTTTTTCTATTTCCCATTCCTCGAGTCTCTTATTGCATGAACTGCAGTCTCATATATTTGCTTTCAGGAAGAGAAAACATAGGCCTGTCGTTCAGTTTACCTTTCTTGGTCACTACAGATCCAGCCTATGTTTATCTCAAGGGACCAACTGGGTTCAGTACTTGTGATTCTTTCCTTCTGGGCTTGTAAGACCAGCAGCAGTGAGTCAGCCTCTGGAAAAACAAGCTATTGTCCTTTTTAGAGCAGGAGCAAAGCAGTCAAAGTAAGAATTTTAACGGTCTATGTGCATTCTGATTTTATTTAAGCCTCACTATCTCGTGATAGTACCTGAAACAGGCCTAACTGTCCCAGACAATTGTAGGAAAGTTGGCTGTCAAAACGTCCAGTTATCCAATCCTCAGCAAAAGAGTCCCAGCTTATAAAAGGGAAAGTCTCTTAATTTCTAGATGAAACACATTAAGAACCACTCTGGTAGGCTCTGCTGTACTGTGGCAACCTGCACCAATCACTGAAGAATTCCAGCCATAGCTTTTCCCTTTATTTTTTTAAGGAAATTAGGTGTTGTTTCATATTGAATTAGGCTAATATTTACATGTGGAGTGTAGTGTAATGTTTTCTTTACACAGGAAACCGATGATATTTACAATACCCTTATAAATAAAACCTGATCCTGGTGTGCAAGATTAGTAGAGGGTGGATTTCAAAAGAGCAAGTGACTTTATGGTCTCTGCTAAGCTTTGAGGTCTGTTGGACTCTCGTCTTCTGAATGAAACATTGTCCCTGCAGTCAGGGGACGGCAGGGGACCTTGTGTGCAGGTTTTGACTGTTTGACTATTGAACAGTTAAAAGAAAATCTTATATATAATATTTATCAATATGGAATAATTCCTGTCTAAAAATTTGTTATTACCTTTTGTTGATTTTTTGACAGGGAGCAGGGGTGGTGCTCTTCAGTGAGGTTTTCCCTGGGTGGACAACTTACTGATTGAAAACAGTAAATGTGCTTTGTCTTATTAGTGGCCTCCTGAATATCAAAATACTAATTAAATAAATAATAATGGCATGTCTTCTATTTGGATAAAACCGTGTTATTTGTGCAGTATTGTAACCAATGCTGTGTTGGAACATCTTAGTTTTATTTGACTATTGTATTGGCTCAACAAGTTTATTGATAATATGAATCTTTTTTCTTTTTTTTTTTTTAATTTTTTTTTTCCCCTCTCAAGCACCCAAAAAGCCTCGTGTAAGGTTCAGTAACATCATGGAGATTCGCCAGCTCCCCTCCAGCCATGCTTTGGAAGCAAAGCTGTCCCGCATGTCATATCCAACTGTGAAGGAGCAGGAATCGATATTAAAAACTGTCGGAAAACTCACTGCAAGCCAAGTAGCAAAAATCAGCTTTTTCTTTTGCTTTGTGGTATGTGCTCCATTCTTTCAGAAAACTTAAATATAGATGCACTAAAATTTGTATAATAATAGTGAAAAACTATTGAGATTACTTGTATCCTTTAAGCCTCTTTTTATAAATGTACTGCAAGAAGGAAAACTTTCCTTGTGCTGGACATGAGGGTGCAAGATGTACTCATGAATCTGTTGGTAGAGGCTATTTCTGCATCATGCTTCAGTTCTGGGGGGAGAGAGAGAGAAAGAGATAAGAGTGGCATGATTTTTGTGACAGTAAAAATGTAGAGAGCAGATCAGTGATACCTTTTCCAGAAGCAGCTTCACTGATACTGCCAAACAGGCACTGAATGTAAGTAATGCTTTTTTTAACAGTGCAGATGTGTGCTGGTTTTAAGTACTCTAAAGAAACCTCATTAGGCTGACTAATGTCACATGCATTCTTGAAATTTCTGTGCAGCCCTTGTGCAGTTATCATCTTGAAGCACTCCAAAACAAGTTAAAAGTACCTTTAGTTACTACAGACTAGCTATTATAATGTCATTTTAATTATTTTTAAGTTCTGAAGTATGTTATTTCGTTATTAAACACGTACTTGAATGTGGTTGGTTTGAGCCAGTTCTAAGTGTGCTGCTGTCTTTTAATGTACCTGCCACTTTAGTAGAAGTTAGAAATTTCTTTAAGATAAAAATCTAGTTCTGATTTTATTTTTGGTTAAATAATTGAGGTGTTTTTTTCTTAGAGTAGGATTTTATTGCATTGAGATATCGAAGCTCTGTTGTTGCTACCCATATAATAACAAATTTTTTTTTTCCCCCAGTGGTTCTTGGCAAATTTCTCTTACCAAGAAGCCCTGTCAGATACACAAGTTGCCATAGTTAATATCTTGTCATCAACATCTGGTAAGTTTTATTTACACCACCAGGTCTGCATTGTAAGGCTGTTTATAAAATAAAAATCTCGTGTTACAATGGATTTATGTAACATTTTTACCTGTGGCTTTGGCCTAAAGCCATTGAATATGTGCCTTTAGAAAATTAATTGTGTGTTTGTAGAGGTTTTTTAGGATACATTCCCAATTCCCCTGCTTTTTGTGTGTGTATGTCTGCAGTTATGTCTGTGTATTAAAGATATATTGGGAGTGTAACAGGTTTGAAGCTGTGTGATTTTCTGAACAAACGAGAGGCAAAACTTGATTGTATAAACTCTTCTTAATTTCTCTTGCAGGGCTTTTTACATTAATCTTAGCTGCAGTCTTTCCTAGTAACAGTGGGGATCGTTTTACGCTGTCCAAGTTATTAGCTGTTATTTTAAGGTAAGATAATGGGAGGGAACATTTGGTTAAAAATTCCCAGATGGAGTAAGAGGACAACTGCACCTACTATAGCTGTGCTATCTGTGACAATAGATGATATATGTCAGTTCTTTAAAAGTCCTTGTTTCACAGATGAATTGAGCAAGTGCATTAACTATTTTTAAATGCTTCATGTGATTAACCATTTCCAAGTGTCATTCTCCTGTAGGAAATTAGATTAATCAGGTTTCTGTTGGAAATATGTGAACTTATTTTCTTGTTGTTTAATTGTGGTTTGTTTATTTTTGTGTAAATGGTGCAAAAGAACAGGTTTGACATTCAGTGTTGTTAGCTTGTTTCATTAAATGCCTGGTGCATTGTTCTGGGAAGTTAAAAGTGGTGTTGGTTGGTTTGGTTGGTTTTAACTTAGGGCCATGCCTTAGCGATAGAGAATTCCTTTAGGCTTTCCAGAAGTGGGTTTTGATGAACTAAAAATGCCGAAAGATAGTACTGTATATTTGTTTTTCTCTTTCTTTTTTTTATCTGTATTTGTAAAGAAGTTCCTGAGTTTAAGTAACATTGTGCATTTCTTCTTTTTTGCTAGCATTGGTGGTGTGGTACTTGTGAACCTTTCTGGAGCTGACAAATCTGCTGGAAAAGATACAATAGGTATTTACTTATGGGGTTTAATCCTGGAATATGCAGTGATGAGTATCATCTTTTGACAGTACTAAGTAGTCATATAGCAAGCTCTATATTTCTTACTCATGTAACATTTCACAATCTGGCTTTTTAGTTTCAACTTCTAAAACTTGCCATTTGTGATAATTTTCCACCCTATGTGTATATTGGGAAAGTATTTACATTTTAGAGCTTTCTCCATTTTTCCATGTCTTTCATATAGTAATGGATTCTGAAATCAACAGAGGGTTTTAAAACAGTTTGTGTTTAGGATTAGGAGATTGATCCTACTGTGCATAACATGTTTGGCATATCTTAAGGGAGTATTTTTTCCGTTTTTCCAGGTTCCCTTTGGTCCCTTGTAGGAGCAATGCTGTATGCTGTGTACATAGTCATGATAAAAAGGAAAGTGGATAGAGAAGATAAACTGGACATACCAATGTTCTTTGGTAAGACTAAAAGTAACTCCATTGAAAGTTTTAATTCAGCCTGTGATTGAATTGTTTGCTTTCAGGCACTGAACTATCTGTGAGTGGTGAAGGGGCTTAGAAAAGCCCCTTGGAACAAAGGAGAATTGTTCCTTGTTTAGAACCTTAACAATGAGAGGTAACTCTCTGTAGGAATGCAGACAGCCTCATTAACTTCATGACATTTTTAATTTTTATTTTCTTGTCGATTTGAAACCTGTAAATATCTGATGCGATTTTTGTTTGTGCATTTCATGTCAAGTTCCTTATATTCACTTCCTTTGAAAGATTTAAAATACTGCATCATTGCTGCTTTTTTGTATGTATGTTGTCAAAATAGCAGAGTTTAGCTGAGATTTTGGTTATGTTGAAGAATATGTATTGTGATTTACTGAACACTGTTTTTATACTCAGGTTTTGTAGGACTGTTTAATCTGTTGCTGCTGTGGCCAGGGTTCTTCCTGCTTCACTATACTGGGTTTGAAGCATTTGAGTTTCCCAATAAACTGATCTGGATGTGCATTGTCATTAATGGCCTTATTGGAACAGTTTTGTCAGAGTTCCTCTGGCTGTGGTACGTACTGCATACATTGAATATATTTCACCTGAATTATCTTACCTGTGTTCTCAAATGTTGAGATGTCAAATTGTCTGGGTTGGGGGTTTGGCTCTTTTCTTTTTTTTTTTTTTTCTGTCCATATATGCAGTTTTAGCATTGTGTCACAATGTCCTGTTAAGACAACAGCTCACTTTAAAAAGTAGGTGACATGGTCTTGTAGTAATTCAAATACAGTGTCCTTAGCTCGTTCCACAATTAACATTTGGAGACAAAAAGTCTTTGTGCTACAGAGTTGCAGTAGCAATAGTGGAGTATGAATTTCTGTTGTAACAGTTCTGAGACAAAACTGCAACAAAAGATCTAGGTGGAATAGATGGAGTTCCACAAAAACCTTTTGGTTTTGTTTGGAGGTGTGGGTTTTTTGTTTGTTTTTTCAAATTTAAAGTTATTTAGGAAATTTAATAATGAGGTTTTTTGTTTGTTGGCACTTTCACAGATTTATGCTGGAGTGTAGGCATGTAGTTAATTTTTGATCATTAAAACAAACAGTGACTAACAGTTGATCAAATGTCTTCCTCATTTAATGTATTACTTTAGTTGTCTTTTAACTTTTAAATAAGACCTCTTTATTTTAATTATTATTTATTATCATGAATATTGTATAACTATTATATTGTCTTTTAGGGGCTGCTTTCTTACCTCATCACTGATAGGCACACTTGCCCTGAGCCTTACAATACCTCTGTCCATAATAGCTGACATGTGCATGCAAAAGGTAATGTGCTACTAAATTTTGATCATTGTTTACAGAATTTCTTCTAATTAAATGGCAGTGTTATTTTTAACAGTGTATACAGTGAACAGTATTTTGCTGCTGTCACTTGTGAATATTTGTTGAACTGCATTGTGATTGATACTCTCTTCATATTGACACTGTAAGTAGCAGTGCTTGGCCAAATGCACCACTTTGAACAGAAACTTTTTAGAACTAAAGAACAACTGAAACTACAGCACACCTTGAATTCATACCTTTACAATTACAGAATTGTATAGACTGCTTATCTGGAAAAATACTCAACTAGTGACAAACCCCAAAACCATTCAGGTTTGCTACAAAGGAATATAGCAGCTGCAAGAAGTTCTTTACTGAGATGATAAATCTTTACGTGAATTAGCAAGCAGGTTAGTCATGGAATAGTTTAGCTGAAAATGGTATCAATAAAAATGGGCAAAACTGACCAAATGTAGAACTAGCTATACAATACTACTGACATTTCAAGTAGACTGGAGGTCTTGCTCTGTCAAATGGCGTGGTAATTATGTAATATTCATAATTACTAGCTTTCTGGGTATTTATTTTTCTGTAACATTCTAATATAAATCTGAATCTTAAGAAATTAAAACCAAGTTTTTAATGACTAGTTAAATATTCCTTTTGGCAACTTACTTATCTCTGAATTTCATTAAAAATCAGTAAGGAAACACAGAGCTTAATAATTACAATGCATTAGATCTTTGAGGGTGACCATCAGTGCCAGGTACCAAAGCTGGATCCGTTTTCTTCCAAGTCTCCAGTTTTGGATCTTTTCTCCACACGGGGGGGCCGTGCCCACAGCTCATGGCTCTGTCATCCTGAAAGGCAGGTCCGAGGCTCTTCCTGTTCTTGTGCCCTTGGCTTGGAGTTATAGAACCATGGAATGGTTTGGGTTGGAAGGGACTTCAAAGATCGTCTCTTTCCAGCCCATGAAATGTCTGGGAGACTTTCTTCTTGGTACCAGAGACACAGCTAAAAATGAGACTATTTGGAAATAGCAGTGTTCATTCACCTCCCAGCACAAACAGTATGTTCCATTGTAAAGAATGGATCAGTGGGAACAGGTTATGCAGTTATTAGAAGAAGCAATAGCTGTAGATATTGTACCAAATAACTCACACAGTTTCAAATAACTCAAACTGCATCTCAAACTTACAATAATAATTATTCCACATATACAGCATGTCAATTTTTTTTAAAATTATTGAGTGAATGATGTTTGTGTTTCAATTCCAGGTGCAGTTTTCCTGGTTATTTTTTGCAGGAGCAGTACCTGTATTTTTTTCTTTTTTCATTGCAACTCTCTTATGTCACTATAACAACTGGGATCCAGTGATGGTGGGAATCAGAAGAATTTTTGCCTTTATTTGTAGAAAACATCGAATTCAGAGGTAGGGCAGTCACAAACTATAATCGTCTCTCCTCTTTAGCCTTTCCAATATCCTCTACTCTTCTATAAGCCACAATACTAATTTTCTGTTTATTTTCATCTGATTTTTTTGTTCAGGTGTACTCATTTTTTAATAGTAGTAGTCAATCCATTTAATAACCTAGGTAATGCTCAGCAAGTGGAAAGATGTGAAGTCTGTTTACCTTTTAAAAGAAGTTTCCTAGTGGTTGTCACAGTTTTTTCCCTGTATGCCTCAGTCATAATTTCTGTACCCAGAACATGCAGTGAAAATCGTGCAAACTTGAGTATACGTGATGAATTTAAGGAGTCTTTGCATGTTTCAAAGTTCAAACAACTAAGATGCTTAGTACTTATGTTGGCTTCATAACAACCAATTTAATATTACTGTATGAATGTAAATAAATAAATAAGTATCTGTGTTTCTTTTAAGAATGCCAGAAGAAAGTGAGCAGTGTGAAAGCCTCATCCCTATGCATAGTGTTTCACAAGATGGAGAGAGTTGCTGTTCATAGACAAAAGGTAAACCCTTAATAAACCTCAAACAATGCACAGGAAGGTGAGGATTGTTTTTTACAATGGCATTGGTGTTATTCAAGGCACATTTTTAGAGAGCATGCAATTAATCTTGTTCTGTATTGATGGACAGAATTGTGAAGAGTATCTTCAAAATTAATATTATTATTACTATTCCTTGGCAAGCATTATTCTCATCTTGTACAGTTCTTAGTCAACAGTTTTGAAATGTAGTTTTTTACTGAAGAGTATTACAATGTTCATCCAAAACTGGACATGAGTCAATAAACCAAAAGAGCCATACAACTTCTTGGCATGGTTGATGTGTGTGGGAGAGATCTGAAGTAATTACTTCACTCTTTAATGCTGTTGGGGTCTCAGTTTGGGCTACTGCAGTTCATGAGAAACACCAACCATTTAAGGAAGTTTGGAGAACATCACCACACTTTATCATCATTTCCATTCCAGAAAATGGAAAGGAGCCCTTGTGTTTGTGGTTGACAAGAATGAAGTTGTTAAATTCCATTAAATATTAGGCTAAATATTTCTCATGATAAGCACAGGGAGACTAGACTGGAATAGCTAAAGAGTTTGCAAAATATCCCTCTAAGAGGAGGTAACACAAACCTCTAAAAGGAACATTACATAGTTTGTCAGTACTGGCTTGGAGCAATAAAACAGATACAGTTTAGGACTCTCGTAGCCTTGGGCTTCAGGGCTTTAGTTTTCAATAATGCATGCAGAATTACATGAGAAGTATATTTTTATTTTCTAATGTTGCTTAAATCTAATAATGGAATTAAAAATATTCTAGGCAATGCAGTAATTGGGATGTCTTAAGACACAGAGTTATTTCCTTTATTAGTAAGATGGAAACAAATACATAGGGTGATTCCTTTTTTGTAGTCCTGACTTATGTACCCCTGATAATTTTTTTTTTTCTTCTTCTTAGTTTAAAAATGGAATGATGCCCAGCGAAGAGACAATCTCCTGGAAAAGTCCCTAAGGAATCATGTTTCAGTGCCTATTCTGAATTTGTAGTAAAAATAAGAAGTTTCAGTTCTTTTGAAACTCTAAACTTTTCCTCTTTCTTGCTTTCATCTGATTTTATAAATGAACAGATTTATTACATGCCTATCACCATAGGGAGTCTTAGTCCATCTGAGCAACCAACCTGCCTTATAACACTTGAGCTGGTGACATTACTTGACAAAATCGAGAAAGCAAATGCTGTTAAGTGATTTCTTTTTTTTTAACTCACAATTTTGTTAAATGCTGGACAATATTATTTTTAAAAGATACTTTAAAGTGAGTTATGTAAATAAGTTTGCAGGTCATCAAGTCTTACAGGCTTTCAGATGAGAAGCTGAATAGATACGTTACCTGTGGTAGGTACAAATTAAATTTTTTATGTTGTATAAACTATTTGCATATTAATAGAAGAAAATAGAAAAATAATTTATTAAGTGCATTCTTATAATTATTGAGGCAGGATCTTTGTACGGTCCTGGAACACTACATATGTAATGTCTTGGGCCATTTTGAGTAGCCTTGTGTGGCAATGGGTGCTGATGTTTAAAAATCTTGTTGCCCAACAATCTGGAATGCTTAAAATTTCAGTGAATGGTAAAATATTTCTAATTGCAACACGTTTGGGTATAATTCTTAGACATGTTTTAAAACAGACTGGTTCTGTAACCCATTCTCAATGCCAGTTGTCTCTCAGACCTGAAAGTTTTCACGTGCAGCTGCCACGTTGTGAAAGAGATGAAATTAATTGTGAAAGTTTTCAGTCAATGGGTTGGCACTATAATCTGCTAAACTGTCTGAAAAGGAAAGGTGTTTGCATTGATTTTTCTTTCCCCCCAGCTGTATTAATAAATTTATTCTAAAACTGATAATTATCTTCCTTCCACTGCAGTGTTTTTATCCTCTTTAATTCTGAGAAGCTATTATAATTATATTCAGGAATATTTGAAATTAGTCAATGCCATTTTCCAGCTCCTGGCCTATAAGACACTTAGATCAAAGTTAATTTTGGCTTTTGATGGATTTTATTTTTTTATAATTAATGTAGGATGGATTTTTAGCCAAGAGTATTTTCTTCCACATAACAAGGTTATTAATAATGTAAGGTATTTCTACTGTCCTTCCATAAAAATACAGAAGGATGACATAACAGAAATGCCAGTTCATGTTTTGGCACTCACTAATGGTCCTTCCAAAAGAAATTTTGGTCTTTGGGTGATAAAACTATTGTTTGAGAGGGAATGCAGGAAGGCAACATGCTTAGCTCTACATTTATAGAAGAATTCTAGCCAGCAGCTGGAATTTAATATAAGAACCTATATGTAGAGAAGAAAGAAAAAATGAACCTGGGGGCTGTTCTGTTCAAATATTTCATCTTTATCAAAATTTTCCATCTTGTTTTTAATACTGGATTGCACTACAAGCTTTGGTGATGTGAGGCATCTCTTTAAGATGAGGTAGTGACTCCTTCTTTGGACTCTAAAATAGGAATTAAAAAAAACCCAAGCCAACCACAACAAAATCACAAACCCAAAACAGACAAGAGAGCTGATTAAATTTCACATTTAAATTTCCAAACCCCACAAGTACAGAGGGGTTGAAAATGCAGTATGTTGAACTAAATTTTATTTTAGTAGAATTCTCAGGCATGTTTTCGTAAATGGAGTTTCCTCAGGTTTTGGGTTTGTCCTTCAAAATTATGCCAAATTAGAGGATGTTTGCTTCAACTTTTTCTCAAGAAGTAATGTTAGTGCCTACTCACAATAAAAAGATAATGTCTCTTTTCAATTAATTAAATAATTCAATGAGATCCTGCAGAATATTTGATACCAGGCATTAACTCCGAATTTGAATCAGCCAGGACTGGTGGCATCAGTGAACTAGGCCTGGGAAAACTGAATTTGCTTTCAGATGGGCAATTGCAGTATTTTTAGCAAAATTTTCTATGACTGTTTTCTGAAATAATGCAAATGGAATTGGAGCTGTAATGTCAAATGGGCAGTTGCTGTTTATATTTGCCCATATGTTCATGGCTTAAAGTCAAAGCTCACCATACTTGCCCATATATGACTGCTGTTAATTTGCATTATTCATTATCTTGAGAGGTTAAGAAAAGAAATGCTAAGAGAATATTTTTCTGTCTCTGACCCCAAGAATGTTGAAGAATGTTCAGTAAACTCAAAGTCAGGGCCTTCCCATTGGTTTTGGTTTTAACAAAAAAGTATTAAATTTTTTTCTAATAAGATATGAAATATTTTTATCTCATGGCACTAGGTAGCATAAGTGGTGTTTTTGCATTAAATTACAGTTCTTTAAAGAATAAGAACAAAACGAACTGTCCTTCCTGAAAGGATTTTAAACAGTGATGCCCCTATAGTAACAAGAAACATGTTACAGTTTTAATTGTGGAAGCTATGACTTATAACATTGTTCCTGCATTTAATAGAATGTGATGAAGTTTTTTCTACGAAATCTTGTGATTTTTAGTACAACGATAATATTTTATAAAGATAATGTCTGATATGAAATGTAAATTGCATCGCTCTCTGACGGGTGCTTGGTAAATGCACAGGAGATTTAGCTTTCATTCTCAGGTACCTCTGACGTAATGGAGACGTGCTGGGTTTTTCTTCCCCGTGACACAACTGGAATGTGAAGGAGCTCTCGTGAATGCTTTACCTCTGTGTGGTAGCATAAATTGTCACTGCTCTTACTGTTTCAATTTGGGGATGTCTTTATCCTGACTTACTTCTTGTAGCAACCGCATACGCTTTAGAAAAATAATGTCGAGCATTTCTCTGATTGTTGTTAGATGGTTAAGGAACAGTGATTTCCCATGCCTATAAAATGGGAAATGACTATGTGTTGCTCTGTCAAACAGTTGAATTAATTCCTGTAATCCTTTGAGGCAACCAACAATTCCTTCTGTGCGTGTCACTGAGGTTTTGGAGCTGTTTGGTTTTTATATATGAAGGAAATTATGATTATTTGCCAAAAGCTACAGAAGCATGCCTTTGCTTTTAGGGTTTTGGTGAGTCTCACCTAGTTTGATAAGCAGTGTGCTGCACTTCAGAACAAAGGAAGAAAAGGATTTCAGTTTTTCTGGCCATGTCGTGTTAAGTTTCAGTCAGGCTGAAAATGTGTTCACTACAAGGGACTGCTGCACGTTTAATGCTAGTCAGCACAGGATGGAAGTACCACACCTGTGACAAAGTCTGGGGCACATGAATGCTCCTGAAGGCGTTGAGAGCCTGCTGTTTGGCTTTCCCAATGTTCCCTGCATCCTTTGGCTTTTGGCCTGTGGGAATCCCTGTAAGGGGGCAGGGGCTGTAGTCCGTGACTGGTCTGGGTGCTCGTGGGGTTGGGCTGCAGTGACCTGCACACAGACTCGAGAGCCGCAGGCTGGGGCACTGCCGGGGTGTCCCTGTGGGGTGGCAGGTGCTGAGGTATTTTGTGGCAATGGGCTGTTAAGCAGGGCTGTTGTTCAGCCCGGGCAGCTGCGGGTGATACTTGACCCATTTTGCTGGTCTGTGCGTGGCAGACCTCCTTGGAATGTACTAGCAACAATAGGAGAGCCTGCAAATTGCTTTTCTTGGTGTGCGCTGCTGTAATTGTCATTCCTGTCACAATACTCGTTTTTCCTAGGTACTGCTATTTGCAGCTGTGATGGCTTTAAATGAGGTGGCAAAATGATTTCTTTGTAATTCTTGGTTCCATTTCTCTTAGTTTTGAATGTTGTCATTCCTATTCCCTACTAAAAGATCCTCCTTTCTTAGGGAAATAATGAACTTAGTTACTGAACTAAACTAAGCTATCAGAGGACAGGGAAAACCAATTAAATTTTGGAGATCGGTTGAGTTTATGGACACACTTTAAATTTCATATGGAAATAGGCCTTGGTAAAGCAGAGTGTTTGTAAATGAAGTTAAGAAGTGGCATGCTCAAAAATCAAGAAACAAGCTAATGTTGGTATCACAATGTTGAGTTACATGGCTAACTGTAGGATGGTACTTTGGATCAGTTTTCTTTATTTGGGGTAACATTTTTCTTATGGCTGTCATGTGTAGTGCCTGCAATTTAATAGTTTTAACTCCAGTAGCATTTATGTGTTCATTCATAAACTCTTGTTATGCATTTTCCCCCCTATCTAATCCACGATTTCATTAATGTTGTATTTTGTTTGACATGATTATTGCAGGGCATGATTTCTCAGGGAAATATGGATGATATTGTGCATTGTGAGAGCCCATAACTAATTCCTGCTTATAAAATTGCCACAAACATTTCCAGGTTTCACTCAAACATTTCACATCATGTACCTTTCATGTTGAATTTCCTTAGGCTTATCAGGTAAATCGTGATGAGAATGTTAAGAGCTTTTAAAGATATCAATAAAATATACTCTGCCCAACAGTTCATTACTTTTTGGAGAAACATCCATTCTAAGTTGAGGCTGAAATGTGTGATTTTCTACTTTATTGTCCTCTGTGCCATATAAATGAATAGTTACTCTGTTGATTTTGAAGCTGTGCTTCTGGCATGACAGTGACATTAACTTTCAGGGTTAGGCAGTGCTGTAATAATACCTAATCTGATTCTGGGGTAGATCAGTATAAATCTCTAACATAAATATATTCATTTATATCATTAACGTTTTACAAATTCTGTTCACTTTGGGGATTTTTTTTGTTTGTTTTTCCAGTAAAGTTATTTTGGCTAGACTGGGATTTGATCCAAAGCCCACAAGAGCCATAGACAGCATTAATAAAGTAAAACTTTATTGAAAGGAACTCTGCAGTCAGGTTGACCTTTATGGCTTTGCAGTATTTCTGTCTGCAGCATGTATTTGGAGTGGTTTGCTTTAAGACCTCGGTAATATAAATGGAGGATGGTAAAAATGGCAAACACACTCCTGTTACTGGTCACAAAAGATCTTTCCACATAGTCAGTATGCAGCTTAATTATTTAGAAGGTGAATTTGTCTGGCTAGATGACTTTTGTTTCAAAGCAGCAGCATGAGAAATATTAACCTGTACACTTTGTTGTACACTTCTAAGAGAGTTTTTTTGTCCATAGCGAGAATATGTGATCACAGTCCTCAGCCTTGAGCATCAGCTTCCTCTTGATGATTTCTGCTTTGACATTTCCATTTACATGCCCTGTTGCATTCATTGCAAAGTGAATTCCCTCTCTAGGTAAAGCCAGTGTAATTGTATTTTGACTGCCCTGTTCCCCTGTGGTGTTAGAAATCTGACAGAAAACATAAATCTGACATAGAAATGTGACCACTTAGAGATGTGCGTTCTCACTTTCATCATTACATCTGGTACTAGTAGGTAACCAGGCCTTTCCTGGATATGCCTGCCATGATGTGGAACACATCCAGAATTTCAGCTGGCTTTCACTTCCTGCTTTTAAAAAGCATAGAGGGCATTTCTCTGAGGATTTTTGTAGAAAGCAGCTGTTTAGTTCTACAAGCTCAGAGTCCTTTAACTCATCTCAGTTTATAAGGTTGCATCCAGTGTTCCTTTTCTTTTATTAATGAACTTCTGAAGGTTTTTTTCAGGGAAGGGGCACAAATTTTCTGATGTTCCACAGAAGAAATATGATTGGATACTGAAATGGCCTCAGAAATAGTAATTCAGGGATGTTTCTGTAGTTCTTCACATATGTTCCTGATTTCTTCCCACTTCTTTTTTAAGAAACCCAACCAAGTAAAACCAATCAAAACCCCACACTTACCAAGCTGAGGGGACTTAGTCACTTAGCACAGCACTAATTTTATGATATGCAAATGACTATCTTTTTATCAGTGATACTCTTCAATGTATTACTGATGTTGCCAGTCCACAAGTCTTCCTTGTGTGTGTTACAGGTGACGGATGCTTCTCTTCTACCCAAATCTGACTTCTTGTGTACCAATTAAGCCAGTTCCACTACCAGAATGAATATTTTTTAAATATTTTAGAATCTCTTTTTTTCCTCTAGCTAGGGGAACAGCAGGGGCTTTCCAACCAAACAGTGTCACTTTCCTATTGGAGAAGAAAAAAAAAAAACCTAAAAAAGAAATTTAAAATCTTCATTGAAAATAAAGAATCTTAGTAGGAAGCATATGGGATCTGCTGTAAAATCATTGGGGTGATTTCTTGCATAGCCCAATTCCATATAAGAAGTGCTTGGGCAATAGTTTGTTGGATTGATTCTGGTTGATCTTGATCTAGAAAGTAGATATTTTAAATAATCATTTCATATTGAAGCTGAAGGCTTAAATTAAGCCCTGTGATTGTTAAAAAAAAAAAAAAGTAAAAAAATTGTGGAAAAATAGTAAAAAAAAGTGGAAAAAAATTGTATTTGGACACTTAGGAGTTGTTTTGGTTTGGGGGTTTTTTTTTGGAGTACATCCAGTGCAGTTACAAAGGAATGCTCTGTTAATTGGAAGTCATGAGAGGCTGTTTACACAAGGCTACATGGAAAGCATAGCCAGGTGTTGGAGTTGACATTATCTGAATGGAATTAGAGAAATGGAATAAATATGAGGTACAACTTCAGCATTGTGGAGCTGAAGGGGTTCTTGTAATGATTTAAAATTTATGTAAGGTCTCTTTGGAGTAGATATTAGTAAAACAAAATTGTTTATGAAACCTTGATTTATGAAACTCCTGAAACTTGTGTGCATTAAAAGATGCACAAAACCAGTCGTAGTTTGATGGTTGTTTTGGTATCACATTTTGTACCAAGTTTCAGGGAATTCTCAGTAACACCTTTAAAGCAGAATTTGCTTTGAGTGAAGAGCTTTCACCTGAAGAAAACTTCTGCTTGCCTGAAGTCTGTGCGGTTTGCTGATAGTTCAGATGTTCTGAAAGCACAGCAAGTTCCAGATACATATTCTCTAAGAAACATCTTTATGCATCATCTTTTAACCATTTTCCTTAGTGAAACCAGAACGTGAATTCCTGATGTGTATTGCATTTGCACTTAAAAAACCTGATTTCAGAGTGTATTAAACCTTGATCTATTTTTGATAAAAAAGAAATGTAGCATTTTAATCTAATTTCCATTTAATGGTAGGGATATTCATGCAGAGAAAAACATATATCAGGGTTTGATGCAGTGATTTTTAAGCCAAGAAAACAGCAGGATGGCAGTGGTAAATCTGAAATGAAGATGCATATCTCTCAGAAACTGGTTTCTTCCTGCCCTTGTTATACCAAATTGTGTCTCCATTATTCCAGAATAATACAGATGAAGCAAGGACCAGAACTTTTACCCTTTGTTCTTTAAAAGGTACACTGGCTTTTGCCTGGGGTGTCTTTGTCCTGTCACTTCATTTTCTGATGGGAGATCAGTTAAATAAAAAATATAGAATAAGTATTTTTAATTAAAATCAGATTTAAGCTATTAATTATTTTGAAATTCTCTATATTAATAGAGATCTAATGAATGGAAATTGAAGTCCTATATTGAACTATATTGAACCTAAATCCTGAACAGTGCTTATATATTTTTAACACAACCAGTATATATATGAATATTGAAACATGCATGAAGGTGAAAAATGGAAGATTGTTTTTATGTTAAAAAGTTTATAAATTGAAATTCTTAATATCCAGTACCAAAACCCTATAAAAGGGCTAATGAAAAGAAAATGTAATGTATTCTGATTAACAGCCTATGTAATACAATCAATGGGTGTGATGTTTTTGTTCTGTATTATATTTATTATATGTAAGTAATCAATAAAGATTATAAATCTTATTTTCTTAACAGGATTTGATATTTGATTGGGGTTAACGCTTAATGTATTTTGTATCACCATTTAAGAAAAAATGAATGGTCACGGGGGGTGGGCTTAAAAGTGAGTTTTGGGATGTCTCGTTCTACCTGAAGTCAGTCAGAAAGACCCACCTGACACCAAATTCTAACCTGTGTGCTGCTTTTGGCCTGGGCTGGGGTTAATTTTCTTTCCCATGGCTGATGTGGGGCCGTGTTTTGGATTGGTGCAGAACACAAGGGTGATCATCCAGAGATGTTTCTGTTACTCCTGAGCAGGGCTTGCCCAGAGCCAAGGCCTTTCCTGCTTTTCCTACTGGTGAGCAATTTGGGAGTGCAGGGGAGGCTGGGAGGAGACACAGCCGAGATGGATGACCCCAACTGACCCCAGGGATGGTCCAGACCATAGGACATCATGCTCAGTACTTAAAGTGAGGGGAAGAAGGAGGAAGGGGGCGACATTTGCAGTGATGGTGTTTATCTTCCCAAGTCACTGTTAGATGTGATAGGGCCCTGCTCTGCTGGGGCTGGCTGAACACCTGCCCTGCCATGGGAAGCAGGGAATTTATTCCTTGTGCTCTGCCTGCACGGTTTGCTTTCCCCATTACACTGCCTTTACTTCAGCCCACGAGTTTTCCGGCTTTTACCCTTCCCGTTCTCCCCTCGATCCCGCTGGTGGGGGAATGAGAGAGCGGCTGCGAGGGGCTGGGTCGCTGGCTGGGGTTAAACCGCGACAGTCGGGTAATTTAAGTAGCAAAGCACCAATTTTTGGTCTTTTTTCGCGGCCGCGGGTGGTTTTTATTCGCGAGAGCCTGAGGTGTGCCCGGGCCCGTGGGCAGCAGGGGGAGCTCCGGCCGTGCCCATCCCGCGGCTCCGCGCGAGCAGTTCTTACATAAGCGGGGAACACACAATTAATTCACCTGTTTATCATCCCTGATGCCTGCAGTTAACCAGAGCTAAATAATGACCTTTCTTCTTGCAGCTGAACTTTCAGCGTCTTTAATAATTAAAATCTCGCGGATGATAGGCAGTTACCTATATACTTAATTTAAAAAGTGAAAAAAATAAAATTTCCACCATAAGCTTTTCTGAGTTTTCTGGATTAACTACAGATGAATTATTTTTACCGAGATCGTAAATATTATTGCACTGTTATAGGAAGGTGCAGCTTTTCACACTTAAACAAGGGCATACTTGCTTTGCCACTAACTAATTAACAACGAGTTCGTCTCATATTCCCTGACAAGCAACAGGAATTCTGGAGCTCGAATTAAGAATTTGAATCAACTTGACCTGAAAAGTTTCTTTATACTTTCGAAGGGAAATTGGCAATAACAAGCCTGTTCTTTCTCTAGTGTCCTAACTGATGGCTGGAATCCCAGTCCTTGTGTGATTCCTCCCTTTTAAGTCATAGAGATAATGTAAAATGTGGAATAATTTTTGGCAGGTTCTGCCATTAAAACACAAAACCCTAAAACACATCACTTCCTTAGGCTGTGTCAGCACTTGATGAGTTGTGCTGAGGGAACAAGTGGCTGCACCAATGGCTGGGGCAGGTCACAGAACCACAGGGAGAGGTTTTGCAGAGGGGCCTTTGATAAAGAAGTGTGGAGGCCCATGAGGAGAGCAGCAAGTGGGCAATGGTTTGCCACCCCTCACCAGCCCCGAGAGCAAGGGAGCTACTGAGGAAACCACTGAGGTAAGAACTTGTTTTGTGGTTTGTTTTTCTCTCGTTTTGTGGGCATTTGTCTGTTTGTTTTTCCTTATCCCCGATGCGAATGGATGTATTGTTATTCTGTTAGGCTGTTAAGATCTAAACTCTCCTCTGTGATATCCTGGCACCTGGTACTTTCCTGTATACAAAGGGATGAGTCAGGGCAGGCTCTCAAGGTTGCTTTCGGTCTTTAGGACGTAATTTTTCGTCACGTTATCTCGTTCTACTCTGTATGCTCTCCAGTTTCAGGAGACACATTTCATACATGGAACTGCCCCTTGCCAGAAGCTCAGTGTCACTTGCTACAAGGCGAGGTTTAAAGCTTCTGAGAAGGATGATTGAAACACCACTTTCAAACTTCTCTTTCTATCAACAGTATGTATGTGGGAGACATACTTGCGTTTTATTTATATCTGCAACCCAAGTATATTCCATTTATATTGATTTTAAAGAAACCTGGACAAAGCTTAAGGTTTCCAAAGAAACAATAGTTTACTACCTCAATGTGAACTCTTCTTCCTCTTTTCTCCTCATTTCCCCCCCTCTTGCTCCCAGGCAGGGTTTCAAGCTCATGTGAAAAAGAAAGAAAAGCCAATTGTTCTAGCTTGTGGCTTTGCAAGCTTTCAGGGCTTTTTTTGGTAGTGTTACCTAATGTGTTATAATTTGCTGCGAGATGAAAATATTCATATCATAAAGACTCCTTAATTATCTAAATAGGCTTTTCTTTGTGGGAATCTTCCAGTGTTGGGGCATTTTCTAGGCTTCTTTGATTTAACTACTGGGATCCTGCTGCTAATGGTGATAGAAAACTCATGATTACACTGCCAGTGTGCGTTTGCACAACGCAAAGGAAGCTTCATAAACATAAAGGAACATTCTGTCTATCTGTAATAGTGTTCCCATTTAGAAAGAAGCTCATCTGCCAGTAGAGCTACTGTTCGGGGGTTTTTTTAATACCATTGGAAGAAAAAAAGTAAATTTTTTTAAACAGTCAAGTTATAAGCAGATGGTTTTTGTGGCTGTGGTGTTGCAGGCAATCAGGAAAGTGATGCTTCGTGAGAGGTTTCCGACCATGGGACATGTGGTGATCTCAGAGGAAAGGGAGATAAGGAGGAAATCTGAAGCGAGGACCATGACGAATGGAGTTGGGTCTCATGCACGCCTTTCCCCACGTCCTCATTGCCTTTTTATGTGTTTTGTTACCCACAAAGGAATGTACAGAAGACACTTTTCACTAATTGAGAGGATGTCATTAGTTCATAGTATAAATATTTAAAAATATTATGGATATGTGTTAGTAATTTAACAAATGTCTTCTGTTAAAAACGCATTTTGACAAAAGTACTGACACTGACTTCTACCTCCCCACTTCCCTGTTAGGTAAAAGCTGATCCAGCTCCATCTGTCACTCTTTTGCATGTGACGTTTTCCCCAGTGCTTAAAAATGGAGTTGGATTCATTGCTCTTCCTACAGGAATGTGTTGGCCATCCTGAATTTCAAGTGTAGGAAGAGAAGCTCCTGAAAAATGTGTTCCCAGGGTAAAACAGAGTCTCACAGAAATGTTTTTCTCAAGGAAATGGTTATGGACTAAGCCAGTGTCCCCTCTGGGATGCAAAGGGGTAATCAGGACCAGCCTAACCTAGGGAAGGAAAAGAACAAAGTGCTGATCTGTCAGGAGCTGATGGAGAGCCACGGTAAGGGAATCAGCAGCCCTTTGGAATTAGATGCATAATGGATTTCCAGTAAATGAGCTATACCTGAGCTCTTGCAAAAGGAGTCAGCCCGAGCTGAAATTATTCCTGTCCTTGTCTGCTCCTTTTGTACTTGAGCGTAGGGTAAGAGGTTGAGTTCCTGATAAAGCTTCAAGACAGAACAATTTTGTGAGAGTCTCAACTGTTCTGTGAATAGTGGATGAATCACCTTCAGATTGTCATGGATTAAAAGTTTCAAAACAACCAAAAAACTTAAATGGTAGAAGTGTTTCATTATTTTAAAAAACACTGATTTGCTTTTAGGGGTCTAAATGATATAAAGGTTTGGTGACACATAGACTGTGTCATGAAATGATACTCATGTTTGGTACCCTGCCAGAATAATTCCTCAAAACACCTGCTTAATGCTTTTAATGATGTATCTGCTTGCTGGCTCTGGGCTGCCATTATACCTGCCAACCTACCTCCTCCCTTTGCAGATGATTTCTAAAACTGACACATTTATGTCTCCCTTTATAAATTCTTCATTTTTCCCTTTTTTTTTCCCCCCACTCTCACAGGTTTAAAAAAAGACTGTTCAATTCTAAATTGTTTGAAAAATTGGCAGCAGAGCCACCCTAGCAGTATAGCAAAGAGGCACAAGTACAGAGGAGTTGAGAATCCTGGCTTTGCGTATTTCTCCTCACATACCAGACTATTTAAATCTGAAGTGTATGTTGGCCTTGAAGTGTATCTTCTAGAGAGCTCCTTAACAAAGCTTCTTGTTCCACATAACAATATTTTGTTGTATGTTTAGAAAACACTTTGCTTCTTGCTTGGGTTGGTTTTCAGGAGAGGATAATAGTCTCAAGGTAAAGGTTGCTGTGTGTAAACTCAAGAGAGAATGGACTCTTAGAGGAACTCTAGAGTCCTACAATCAATTCCACAGTGTCCTTCTGAATCTGGCCTGTTCCAAGGACCTGATCTTTTATGTGCTGCTTTGAGCGTTGTGAGTAGACACAATACTACCTCTTCCCCTTCCTTATCCTTACTGATTATACCTGGGGAAGTTCCTTCACTTCTCAGTGGTTTGGGATTTCCTCTTCCTAAAATTATGGTAGTGATTACAATTTTTTTTTTTTTTTTAAATGAGGTGAAAACAAGATAAATTGTCGGCACAGTTGTTTCAGGGCCTGGGCAGAAAGCTGTTGTTCACGTGTCCTTAAGAATGCCTCAGTTCTTAAAGAAGCAATAGCTACAGCTTTCAGCCCGGGCCCTGCAGCAATATTGCCACCTTGTCTCTCATATTCCCTTAAATCTCCCTAATTCCTCCTGCCCTGCCTGACCTGTGCTACTTGAGCAGTCAGTGCACTTCCCAAAGCCCTTAATCAGTCCCCACTAGAGATGCCAGCAGTGAGAGATCAGTGCTGGGCCAGGACCTTTAGTACAGTGCCACAAGAGAGACACCAATGGAGATTAACTACTATTTGTTACATTTTTAAAGGAAGTCTTTTAGCTGTTTGAAAAGAGAGTAGGGATTGCTCCAAACGGCTAAAAGTCTTTTTTCTGCAACGTAACAAATGTCAGTTTACCTCGACTGCTGCTGCTACAGAAGCTGTGCCTGTACCAAAGGGTACAGAACCATCATAATGGAGATGTAGAAATGTTAGAAACTGTGGCTGGGATTCAGTGTTTGAGGAACTGACCCAGGGTCCCCAAAATCCATGCCTGAAGGAGTCCTGAGGGAAAGGAATAAGCCAAGAAGGAGAGAGAGGTAGGAAGAGAGGTAAATAGGTTGGCACATACTCAAGGGGAAGGCTGTGCAAGTCCTCTCCCTCTGGCCGTCTCTAATTCCACCCCTTAAGGTAATTCTAACCCTTAAGGTTATCAGTAACTTCCAAAGCTTAAAAATCAAACATTTTCCATGTTTAACTGCTCTATAAACTATTCCTTCTTAAAGCAGTGAAATAATTTTTATGTTCTGTGTCCCCTTAGCCCAGACATACCTTGCAGCATCGAAATACCCACGAGATGTTTGCATATTTATTTTTCTGCCTTAGAAACATCTGCACATAGAGAAAAACATTTTGAAAACATCCTGCTAGCAATACTGTTTCATCACTCTCCACCCACAATCTATTGAGTCTGAATGTTTGCTTCCTCTGAGCCACCTTGTTGCATCTAAACCTATTCACGGCCCTCTAAAAACGCTTTTCCTGCATTCTGCAAATCACCAAGCTCAGGTTAGGTAGGAGAAATTCTTCTGCTGGTAAATGGACTGTGCTGGTTAGTGATACCCCGGTGTGTTTTTTGTCTGGTTTTTAACCACGTGTTACACCCACAAACCTATTGTGTTTTTCTTTTTCCCATCTTTACGTGCACCAAGTTACTCCTTGGAGATAGTCTGGCTCCCAAAAGTTGGGAGTCTGAAATGTGTGTCTTTTACAGAAAGGATAATTACTTACATGTAAATTGTAGCTCTCTGAAGATACATGTAAAAAATTACCCCTCGCCCACACGCCCACTGTGCTGAGATTTCTCCATGCTTTATGGGCTTTAAATATAGGGTGTCCCTTTCGCCCCTTCCTAATTTGCTGCTGTATTGGGAAGGTTTTTTACCTTCCTCTGCAGACAAAGCAGACTTTTGGAGAATTCAGGGAAGCTGAGACATCTCAGCAGGTGTGGTGTGAAACCGGGCTCGCCGTGAGCACGCGCTTACAACTTTGTGCTCTGAGGCATCCCACTGAGTCTCTGTTCAGGTGAACAAAATCCCGCTTCTCCTAGGAACCTTACAGGCTGGATCATCAACTGGGAGTCAGAGGCATGGCCCCGTTTGTTTGAATGGAGCTGTGCTAATTTACATCAGTGGAAAAATCTGATTTTAATGGATAATCTGCCGTTAATCCCTACAGTGGGTAAATAACTGTCTCTAAATGCAGCCCTTAGGGTGTTTATTTTCTGTTAATTTGCTTTTTGTAACTTTTCTGTGGATTTTTGGTAGGAAATTAAAATCTATATGGCTAGAAGGAAGAGATATACCTGGGGCTTGTTAAAAGTGAGAGAGCTGGAGCAACAGAGATGTGCCTTGCTCCTTGCTGATTGCATGAGCCAATGCAGATCACATTAGTTCATTCTTTATATTTAAGGAGACTTTTTTGTTGTCCATCACCCTAAAAACAATGCAGAGTTTTAAATTTTATCTTTCCATTTCTATCTTAGTTACTGCTTCTCTGCACTGTACTTGGAATGGTGGTTTTTAATACTATTTCCCAAAATTGTTTGGTTTTAGAATGATGTTCAAGGTAACAATATTATTGCTAATAGTAACTAAAGGGCAGAGCTTCTTGGGTTTAGTGATTTCATAGCTATGTGCTGGTTATAAATTTCTGGATGGGGTCTAACAAAAATATGCTGGGAGGACAGAAGGGCAGACTCTCCATGACCCTTATTAATGTTGATTTTCCTGAAGAGAGTTCTTATGTCTCTAGTCTTGATCTTTTTACAAAGACACAAGATACTTGCTACAATTTTCTGTCTGCGGAACATCCTTTTAAGATTCTTTTATGTCCACTGCAATAATTATTTATTCTTAATTAGCGTGGTAGTTTTATTCATGGCTTCCTTTACTGGTCATCTGTTCTATCATTTCAAATCCAGGTCTGGCAAAATTTCTTTGCCTCCAGTTGCTTGAGAGGAAGATTATACAACTAATTGAACTGCCTGGCTCTGGTCCATGGCCTGCAAATGTCCATCTTGCTCAAACAGCTGTACAGAATTTTCCAGGCCAGCAGGCTGGTGTGGTGTGCAGAGTCAAGCCTTATTCACACAGCACAGTTATCATTTATCCCAAGTGAAAGAAAGGTGAAGACACCTTCTAGTGAAGGTTGCTTCAAGAATTAGGAAACTGATTCACTCTTCAGCTGTTTAGTTATCAACCAGTGATCATGTCATCAAATATAAACCACATGAGTTGATTTATCTAAATAATACTATCATATTATGCACATATTAAAATATCCAGACAATTACCAAATAAAGGCGGGAAGATGAACCCGATTGTTGACACAAGCTGGTGTGCAGCTCAGTACTGCTCCTTAGTCTTACAGACATGGCCAGTGAGAAGGGGAGAAGATGCACATGTTGCAATAATGGATCATCACAGTGAAGTTTGTCACTCAAATTCCCTTTAGGATACAGGTCCAGGTATGTAAGCTGCAATAATGAAGTAATCACATGTAGTATCTACTGATGTTGAAAGGCTTCAATGCATAGAATTTGCAATTCTACATGGCATAATAGAAATTAAGCAAAAATATTATGGCAAAGACAGACCCCAGTGGGTGTATTTGTATAGTTATCCCATACAGCCCTTAGCTGCCAAACCCTGGCATCCTTTCTAATCCCTTCAGGCACTTAGTTCAGAGCAGTGTCTTGCTAAATTCACTTAGTCCTGTGTTCACAAAATCCTGGCTGATTTTTTATTAAGTCTCCACTGTGAGCTCCTCCTCTCCTTGCTGCCCACCCCGGGCACTCCCCGGGCTGTCCCACCCCTGTCCCCCCAGCCCTCGGTGCCCTTGGCCCTTTGTGCAGTGCCCCAGCCGTCACAGGGGCTGGGCTGTGCCCTGCGCCGGGGCTGCGCCAGGGACCCATCCCCGGCAGCACAGAGGGAATTCCACAGCCAGCACATGGACACGAACAGCAGGCAGCAGGAGTTCTGGGCTCTGGAGTCTGTCTCTGCAGGATTTCAGAGTTGCCAGCTGTGGAGAGGGAGCCCAGCAATGGTGCTTCAGCCACCTGATGCCAGCAGGGCCAGGTAAGCGCCAGGGGCTCCTGTCCCGGGCCCTCAGGTGTGGGCGGGTGTGGGTTCACAGCGTGCAGTGACAAGGCTGGGAAAACCATCGGATCAGCTCTGTAACTTTACTCTTTCCTCATGAGGGAATGTCTTACCCTGTGTCTTTCCATAACCTCGTCCTTCAGTCGTCACAACCACTTCCCACGGGTCCTCACGGTCACGGTGCTTTGTTGTTGCCCACGTGGCATGGGACGGCTCTGAGGGAGCTGCCAAAATACGGCCTTGAAATCATAATCTTACTGGCATAAGCTCCTGTTGGTGCTGTTTCATGTTGAACTGCTTAGGTGGTCTCCAGAGATCGCTGTAACCTTGACTTTGGTCCATCTGGACATGACAGTGTGCCCTCCACAGATGCCCTACAAAATCAACGTTAGCCCTGGCTTTCGTGGGATAGCACCCCTCACAGCCCACAGGGTGTGCTCCAGAACGTGACCACGTACAGAAGGTCAGAAAAACACTGCAGAGATTTCCAGTTTGGCTCCTTGGCACGTGTGTGTTTTCCCAGCTCCACCACTCCCACACATCCTGCCGTGCCTGGGGCTTGGAGAAGTTTTGTTGTGCTGGAGTTGGCAGGTTCCTTGTGAAGCTTGAGAATTCACCCCAGCACCTCTCGCAGTGCTGGTGGTGGCAGTGTGGCTCTGCTTGGCTTGGGCACGTGTTTGGTGGGCTGAGCCGGGCTTTTCCCCGTGCTGGGAAGATTTTAAGGCTCAGGATGAAAGCTGGAGGTTGAGAGATTGGCTCTGTCCCTAAACACACGGGCCTGAACCCGGGTTTGGTCCACAGCACCTGAGTGGGATGTAGGAGGAAAGGTGTTCCCTCCCTCACCAGCAATCCAGCCTGAGCCAAAGAGCAGAGGCAAATGGATGACACATCTGTCTGTCCTTTCCAGCTGCTCCTGCTGTCTGTCTGTCTGTCTGGGGAGGGCTCTGTGTCTAAAATCAGTGAGCAAGCAAACGAGGTCTTCTTGTCTGCTGCGTTCTCTGATTTGAAATTATGTGCATTGAATTTTAAAATTCAAAACCTTTCTCGTCCTTTCTTGCAGGACATGGTGTTGTCTTGCAAGTCAGGCCTGAGGTGACTGAATGTGATAGCATTTTGTAATATTTGATTGAATAAATATATTCTGAGAGTGAAACAAACCGAATGGCTCCACGATCCCTGGATCATGGTTTTCTGAGGAAGAGACCTTGGCTTCTTTGTACAAACACAACAACTTTTTATTTCAGTAAAAATGTTTGAAGATATAAACTTGGGAGCTAAAGAACTTGAAATATAAAGTATTGAATACAGAATAATTTAGCAATAACATGTGTAGTCTTTTTTTACCAAGGAAGAACATGTCCATCACATATGATAGTCTCTCAGATAGTACTAGCAGTAGTATAAACTGCTCTTCTGCATAATAAAGGAAGTGAATTCAAATGGCCAAAGTTGTTGTTTCTCCAGAAATTATCCTTCTTGAAAACTAAATGAAACAAACATGTAGAATATAACAGGAAAAAGAATTAAAAAATATTCCTTGTCTAGAGGTAATTCTTGCTTGCAGCCTGACAGCTGAACAATTACAGTGACAGAAGATACTTTGAGCCACTCTGACAATGCAAGTTTGTCTCAGAGCCAAGCTGCTTTAAACTGCTGCTTTTAGAGCTTCTCTGTGGCCCTCAGCTCCCAAAGCCTCTGGTTTAGCAGCCTACACCAGATTCTCTTTGGAGAAAAGGGATAACAGTAAGAAGAGCAGCTTACAGAAGGAAAAGGATACCTATCAGGGAGAGGACACTATCAGCAATTAAAAATCTTGCCTGGTGGTATGTAGGTTGCTCAAGCTGATGGAGACAGTAATTCAGATTATTTTATCTTTACTTCTGTGTCTGGACAGCGTTTCTTCATATATGAGGTTGATGAGATCTGGGTGCTGTCCCATTATCTTTCCTTGAGGAAAGCAAGGCAGGAGAAGCAGGAAATTGAGTTCTTCTTTATATGGGTTCCTAACAAAAATCATATATAGCTACCCTAAAAGGATGGGTAAATAACTCTAACTACCACATCTATATACTTTTTAAGGATCTGGTTTTAATCTTGGCATATCACCTTTGATTTTTTAGTTCATTCTCCTTTTGTTTTCTACTCAACATTTCTTGGTAATGTTTATTTATTTGGATAAATTTAGACCTAATAATATTTTTGTAGTGAAAATTTGACAATGTGATCACCACTGGTAACTGAATGTTTATGAACTTTTACCTGTGCAAGAGCAGTGTTGTTCAGGATCCCTGGAGCCCCAGTTGTGAAACTGAACAAAGAATGAAATTATGACCTTACTGGAGCCAGTGGGAAAACACTTCCTTCAGTGATGGAGATAAAGGAACACTTTTGGGGGAAATGCTGGACATCCATAAATATAAGGACATATATTATGTCTCTTTTTATATATCTTCTTTAGATCTAAGGTGCTCTCTACCAAAAGAGGCTACAATACCTGCTATGTTCTCATGGAATTTCTCCCTTTCCAGCTCCCATCTTAGTGCCCTTCAGTAAGTTTTGGAATCTGTGGAAATTTCTGACTCCTGGAAGCACTTTTTACTTTTCATTTAAGACTCAGAAGTCTTAAATTTCTTACTCTTTGTAATGTATTCTGCAAAGGAACCATATGAATTGTCAGGCATCAAATAACAAACATAAACCTGTACTTATACACTGTGGATTTCACAGGAATAAATGGGCATGCACTATTCATTCTGTACAGTGGGAACACAGCTTTCCTATATTTCTAAGATTTCTTCCAAAATTCCGTGATGGTCTTAATTATTCAGCACCTATTGTGAGCCTCCAAGATTGGAATGAGAGCTGTGTTTCCTAGAAATGAAGCATGGAAGTGTTCTCCAAGCTATTTTAATGCTAATTCCTGTTCACTTTCTCAGAGCCTGAGCTTTAAACACCACAACTGTGAAAAGATCAGACCGAAGTGGGAAAACTATTTTGGCCATAGAGATGAAATTGTGAATTGGCATTTAATTGTGGGAAGTGATTCTGTAGTAGGTCGTTTTAGATCTTTCAATTGGTGTGAGTCAGTGAGCTTTTATGGCAACAAAATTGCACAGTAGGCTTTAATTGTGCATAATTATTGCACTGCATGGTGCAGAGTACTATACTGTAGGCATTCAGCTGCATTCTGTTAAATGTTTTTATTGAACTCTCTGAAGAAGTGTACCTGATGGTATTTGATATATGTTTGTTTAATGTGCTTATGCTTTTTTTTGTCTTAGGAAAATGAAAATAATTATAATAGAATATTTTTCCTTCCCCCCCCCTCCTTTTCCAGATGACTAATTATACTGTATGGGACACCTGTGGGCATCTGCTAAAATTAACTGGAGTCCTATTTCTGATTTCAGCTGCAAAAATCTTACAAAAGCTCTTTGGATTTAGAAGTGTAACTTTAAATAATACAGAATAAGACAGGGATCAGGTTTTTTTACGTCCATCTGTACATTCTAAAGGCTGAATGATACTTGTTAGACTTTCATCTTGTTACTGCAGTAATCTGTAGCTGTTTCCAATTTGATTATTCTTCCTCCTTGAATGTTTTATGTCTGCTGGATCTGACTAGTGCACCCACCTACAACACAGCCTGTGATTCAGGATTAGGAAAATTGTATTTCCTCCTCTATGAGTAAGTAATACATTTTTGTCACTATGGACCTGGTGATTTGTGAAATCATGTTGTACTTTCTTATTTCTCCTGCTAAGCTTTTAAGTTGTCAGCAGTGATCTGATTGTTTCCCATCACTTCACCAACAATGGAGCCCAGGCCAGCACTCTGTTGCTCTCATGAATTCAGTATCACAGCTCTCAGTCCTCAAAAGGCCTTTATGATGTTTCTGGGATGTGACATTTCTGTAGAAAAACAGCTTTGGGTTCGGGGCTTGGGTTTTTTTGGGGAGATGAAAAAACAGAGTCTGATATTATTGTCATTATTCTACCACAAGGTTCTGTAATTCCTTTGCCTTGGCAGGGATGAAAGTACTGTATAACAAACAGTAGCTCTGGCAGATATTTTGCCTATCTGTGCTGATGAACTTGCCATTGTTATAATGCAGATAACAAACCTCACAATAGTCCTCTTTCTTGTCAGCATCTTCCAGCACAGCAACTTCTGTAGCTGCCCTCAAAGAACAAACGCCAGGAAGAATGGATTTTGATTGCACCACTGCAAAGCCTTTTATTGTTCTTGTTTGTATAGTAAAAATGAAGTAGCAGGAAGAAACTTAATTTTTTTCTTAATAACTATTCTGTATGATTCCAAGACAATCTGAAGAAGATTGTTACAGGTGGGGTTAAGCCAGGCAGGGATTTTTTTTCCCTCTCCTGGACCATTTACCTACAGTTATACCTGGTGATCTCTATAATTCACAAAGAACATGTGAAAATTTCTCTAACAGCTTTACAGCTCTTTTCATAAGAGTCTGAATTCAGGAACAATGCAGGATCGTTGGCATCCCACCTACTCTGGATTTTACCAGGGAGGTGAACTTCTATTATTTCTGCTTCACTACTCATATCAGTGGGAAGTAACTGTACAAACACCATGTCCTGACTGACATCTGCCTGCCTATGGTGCTCCCAGCCCAGAGGGTAGAGAACAGACACCTCTGTGGGAGGGTGAGGGGTAACTGTCATAGGAACTGTGAAAAGAAACATTTAAATGCATTTAAAGACCTTTCTCTTCTTTAAAGGCACTACCTGTTAAGAGAGGTCTGATCCTCAGTTAAATAAGGTGATTTTACAACATGGCAGTTTAAAATGTTTGTTTGCTTCAAAAGCCATTGCATTTCCAGACACAATCAAATCTTTGATAATGTGAACTGCATCAACTGTGATGCTTCAGTCTGGTTTTTTGTTCAGTTTTGTTCTGGTATTTTTTTTAAAGGCTGTTATTTTTTTTGTTTTCTTCTTTTTCCTTGCTTTAGTTTTTAAGGAGAAGGGGGAAGAATGAGCAACAATAAAAGGGAAGAAATTCTTACTGATTATCTTACCGCCTTAGCAGGCAATTTGGACGTAGTCCCAGATTATACATCTGCCCCTCTAATGTACATCTGAAATGATATTAATACCAGAGCAGACATCTGTGTGCTGGATGTGCTCAGCTGCTGGGGACTGTGGGGCTGCTGCTGCTGCATCTGCAGAGAGCAGCCCGAGCTTCCCCCTGTGCTCAGCAAGGAACGGCAAGAGGAAGGAGCAGCCTTCGTGTTCAGGGAGCTCCGGCTGGCATTTCACCCTTCAGTTTTCACCCTGCTCTCTCTAACACTCGTGATGTTCTCTAGCTCGCACCTAGAGTCAGGTTATGCTTCAGAATTACAGAGGCAATGAAAAAGAAGTTGTTTCCTCAATGCATTGTTAACTGGACAGGCACCAGCACCGAGGTCCTGACAGGATGCGCGAGGGCAGGCTTTCCATGCAGGGCTGAAGCCTGGAATGGGGTAAACTGCAATGCCCTGGCTGCACCAGTTACTCAGGCATCCTCCTCTGACTGTTCTTATGGTTTAATTAATTAATTAATTAATTAAACACTTGCAGCCTTTCAAAGAGAGCTGAAGCTTTTTTGCAGCTCAGGTGAAGTTTCAGACCAGGGCAGGATAGTGAAAAGGTCAGGATAGGGAAAAGGTTTACCATCCTTATTTATTCTTATGAACATATTTATATTTTTGTATTTTGCTAATATTTCTAACTTTAAACTAGTCCCAGAGTGGCAAGACCCATTTATACTTGACATCTTTTGTGAGAGAGCTTCATTTACAATGTAGAAAGACAACTGATATTCAATAGGTCCTTTCTTATGGGTTTCTTTTCCAAAGACTTCATTTGTAGGTTGCCAGGTAACCAGAAGGCTTTGACTTTTAAATAATACTTCATAGAGGTACAAAAAGCAAGATTTTTTCCAGAGCTGAAATGGCAAGAGCTATCTGAAATGAACAGTAGTCTTAGCAAATGTGTAGGGAGCTGGCCATTGATACACACACACCAACATGAAAAAAACCATTTGCTAAACTCTTCTGTGGCTCTGTGGATCCAATTCCAGGCACAGAGAGTGTGTATTTTCCTACCTGGTTATTAAATTGAATCTGCATATTCTTACTTAAGGTCATGTGGGTGTTCAATAGGTAAATAATATCCTTCATCTCCTCCAGGAAAAGCAGCTGTCTGCTGCTCCCAGTCTGCTTCTGCTTCTCCACCGAGCTGGCTACAGTTTCTGCAGTGCGGGAGAGAGGGATAAAAAAGACAAGGGTAATTAAAATTGTCAGCATTAACATGAGAAGCCAAATGTCCCTAGAGGACAGTGCCAGCTCTTCCTTCCTCCTCCTACTTTAATCCCAGAAGGAGCTGAGTGCTGTGGAATACCCAGGATCACTCATGGAGCTGGAAGAAAGAGCTTGGTGATGGGTCTGCCGGTTTTTCAGCCCACTACAAGGCTCTGGCTCAGTCACCACTCAGGTAGCTCCTTATGCCGGGGATCTAACCCAGTGTAAACCACAGTTAAACACCTGCTCGTCACTGCCCTGTGCCAACCAGCACCAGGGAGAGGACACAATGATTTTGGTTAAATCCCAGGCAAATAAAGGACCCCATTCCTGACTGCAAGGCAGGACAGCCCAAGCTGGGAATGAATCCCGGGGAACAGGGTGGGTCTCAAAAGTTGTTGGTGCTGTCAAAGGTGGAATGGACTTTCACAGCAGTTAAAGGAAGCTGTGACAGCATGGAGCTGGCTTAAGAGCAAGAGGTTCATGCAGCAGGATTGCTCCAACACTGCTGCTGCCCTTGCTGGCTTCGTGGTGAATCTTGCACAAGAGCAGCTCTTGGTCTGTATCTCACTGCAGTCCAAGGGGCACTTTGCCTGCCTCAGGTGACTGCCTCTGGTTCCTGCTGCTCTCTGATGTTCAGCGACAGGGCAGGAGTTCCAGGGCAGCCCTGTTGGCAGGGAGCTCCCTTGGGCCAGGACCTTGTGCCACAACGTTTGCTGTTTGTCCCAGTGTGGCAAGGAATTTCAGTTCTTACATGCCTGGCTTTGAGCCTAAAATCTCCACACAACACCTTTCATTTCTCCTTAAAGGCTGGGTTTTGAAAGTTTTCTTTTTCAAAGCATTTTTACTTCTGAGGTCATTGTGGAATGTCTTACTCAAACATTCAAGCCAAATCAATTCCGTGCATTAGAACAACTTAATAAAATGTTTATATCAGTGTTTGAAGTTCACAGTAATCAGAGAGTGTGCAATGACATCTGTAGGATAAATTGTACAGCTCAGCACTGAAACATGACCACAGTACAAAGTATATTGTTTGGAAATCTACTGTCAGACATGAAATCCAGCTTGGCCGTTTTTGCTTCAGAGTTTATACTGACACTTCTTTATCGTAAATGAGATACTTACATGCCATCCTTTCGGGCATTACAGAATGCTTCAGGATCAGAACTGGTGCTGAAAACACAGCCCGTGTACCACTAAAACCAGACAGATTTTTCCTAGCAGTGTGCTCGTGTTAGCTATTCTGATAAGGTAAAACTGATAACACATTTATTATGTGTTTTGCTAAGCCTGTGCTTCTGATGAAGTGCTCTGAAATTGCGGCATAAAGACTGCAGGCTTATTTCAGCAGAACCTGAAAGTATTAATCCTTTATTGCTGCAAAAGCAAACAACTGTCCTCATAAGCAGCCTAAGCCACAACAACAGAGCACAGAGAAGAATCCTTGCACACAGAGTTACTGCAGTTCTTGGGTACCAGCTTACCCACCTGTACCTCAGAATATATTTATTTATACATGTCGAACTAGGAGGAGTTTAGTAACATAAAGTAGAAATTTGGCATCTGCAGCCTGCATTTCTCTGTTTGCATTCCTACCAAAGGCCAGTGAAACAGATTCACACCTGCCCAAGTACCAAAAAGCCCCCAGCACAGCTAATACACCAGTTTGCTGAAACTGCAAAAGGAAGTGATTCATCTTTTCCACACACTGGCTCCCTACTGTTAGGTCAGGAATAGTAAGATGTGGGGGAGCTGGAAATCTCATTTCAACAGCGTTTTTCATTCATAATTCAGCTGGAGTTGGACCCAAACCTGTTGAAGAGCTATTGCAGTTGATTGCAGTAGGTTTGTAGTATCCAGCCATTTACTACACAGACAGAGAAAAGCTGAGAAATTAAATGCAGCCATGTGATGCCGTGGAATATTCCAGTCAAATCACAGCCTAATCCCTTCAGACCCTGCTCAAGTGTTAGGCTATTTCCAGGTGAAGACAGCAAAATTGTCTGTAGTGATTCAGAAATGTTCAATGAAGTTTCGTGGTTGATATCACAGCAGGAAGACTTAAGTTTCAAGCACCAGACTCAGATGTCTTGCACTTCACAAAACTGAAAAGAGGATATTTAAAAGGGCATCTCTGGCCTTGTGATGCTTTTTTAAAATCATGAAATGTGGGGTAAAATAGCTAATGTAATAACATTTTCCAAAGACTTAAAAAACTTGACATGGGTGAGAAAGTATACTCTTAGCCTTACATTGGCATAATAATGGAAAAGTTAATAAGGGATTTAAATTATAGAGATTCAAAGGACAGAAATATAATAAATGTTAATCAGCACAGTTTTTCTCAAAAATGTAGCTTATGCAGCCAACCTGATCTTGAATGAGATTATAACTGTGTTGATAATGGCTGTTGTGTAGATACTGATAATATTTTTCTTATATTCTGATGAAAAATTTTCCATTCTGCAGCTTCATTGAAACATGCATTAAAAATGAGCTATCAGACCTCAAAAATGAGATATCATTGGCAATTATTCCAGAACTCTTAAAGCGCTCTGGGGAGGCTGGTGGGGGGAACATTAAACAAAATGCAGCAGATCGACTGATCAGCTCGGGCTCATCAAGGGCTGGAGCCAGGCATCCCCTCTGGGAATCAGCAAAAACTTGGATGTATTTCAAACAGTTCAAACAGCATCTGAAACTACTGAACATTTTCATCAACGATCCCGCTGCAAATACGTGGATTACAGCCTGGGGCAGTGGTCAGCGTGAGGGCAGGGTATCCCCTGGAGTTCGCTCAATAACCCCAGCCCGTGCGCAAAATGCAGCCAACAGACAAGCTGTAAGGGATGCTCCTGCAGAAGGGAAAATTCCCTGGAAAACAGCAACTTCAAAGATGTTTTAGGAGATTAATTGAAATTCAATGCAACTTGTCAGTGTGATGGTGTAGCAGGAAGGAGGAGGAGGAGGAAGAACGAAGCGTTAGCTGAGAAACAGCTGACAGGACTGGGAAGGCATCTCCCAGGTGCGCCAGCCTGCTGAGGCTGAAGGCAGTAACGCTTTTTCACGGGAAACCCTGAGTTCAAAGGTGTAAAAAGCTGGATTCCATGTGGAAAACAACCAAATATGACTAGAGGGCCAGATATCTTGATGTAAGGAAGAAATAATCAGGAAGACCACACATAGGTGACAACACACAGGTGACTGGAATAGGCCATAAGTTCTTTTCCAAGGGCTGTTTCACTTGAATTAGAGTCACAACAAGAACTGGAGTCTGGAGGCAGAAATCAAACAAGTGCAAATAAGAGACTGTACTCACATTTTAAGGAAGTACAAAAAGAAACGATGATGCCTCCATCTCTGGAGGTCTCTGGGTTGAGAAGGGTACAGATATCTTAGCCAAACAGAAGTTAATGTACTCACTGGGGGGGGGGGACTGGGTGATTGCCATGGGACCCGACCAGCCTGTTCCCTTCTGATCTCAAATGCAATGAACCTACGAGTGAAAAAGCACAGCTTTTATTGAAGGCAGTTAAATTTTGCCTAAAGATGTTCTGCAGCATAATTCCCGGTTTTTTGAAAATTGAACAAAGTTCTTGGTTCTGAATACAAATCTTGCCTTACAGTGTTGCTGTTTGCACACATCACAGAGTTCTTGAGCTATTTAATCCTCATTAGTGAAGCATTATTAATCCACAACACTGAAGGACAGGAGGTATAATTTAGAGAAATCCTTATGGGAAGGATCTCATAGGAGATAAAAAGGAATTAAAGTGTTTCCATGGAATGGTAACACAAATCATGGCATTCTAATGCAGTTATTCCATTAATGTTGTAAATTTAAAATTCTGCTCAAGAGTTTTGGGTTCCTGTGGGTGCTATAGGGTTAGGGAATAATTTTCATTTTTAACTTGTGTTATATCTAACCCTGGTCCATGGGATTCCCATCTCGTGTTCTCCTTAAGGCTTTCCAGTAGTGCAATGTGTTAGAGAACCACTGAACTGTTCAGCTCGCTATTTTGGGATTATTTTCTTTTATGCTCACTAGCAGTTTAACCTGTCAAAAACAATTATTAAGCAATTCGTAACATAGTAGAGATGTAAATGGTCTCAAAAAGCTTAGGACTGGAAAAAAGAGCAACAACCTGCTAGAGCTCGTGTACTTGTAGAAATCCATATTAACTTGCTTCCCAAGGGTTAGAATACTTGAAAATATTTTGCAAGGTTAGAATAGTCAGGAATTATCCATCTGGATAAAAGGGGGAAGAGCTTTACAGCCACCTGCTCGGGGAGAGAGGGAAATCTCTTTGTGCATGGGAGGTGCTTCCTATGTTTAACACATTGTGAAGAGGAGCATTTCTCAGGGACATATCCCAAGTTCCCTGTGAAGGATGTGACTCCCCTCAGTTTGAGGCTGGATCTGTAATTTCTCCCAGCTTACGAGCAAGAGCTGCAATGCCTTGGAAACAGCAGTCTCCATGAGGGATCCGTCAGTAACAAAGTGAGCAAATTAGAGCCTGTGTTTTCACTTAGCAAAACGAAATGGCTGTTTGGACCATGTTTAGTGCTTCCTGAGCTCCTCCTCACTGGATTCACCACACAGTGGAGTTAAAGACATAAAGTACTGAGATTTAGGACTGACATTTATTTTTGAGGCAGCACTACATGATTTCCAGAGCAGCAGTCTCCAGTCTGGGTCTTCCTACAAGCCCAGCAGTCAGGCTTGACCTCGGTGTTGGTAGTGGGAGACTTTGCCATGTCAGGGCCAAAACAGGGGGGAGAAACCTCAGCATGCAGGAGTCTCTCACTGCAAGTCTGCTGAGCCTGGTCTAAACGGAAGGGAACAATTGTCCTCTGGCACCCACCGAGCCCCAAGCCTGTCTCTTGATTTGCTCTCTTCTTATTTCCTTCCCTTTACCAAACTGTGTAAATATACCTCGTGCAGGACAGTAGGATGTTCATGACACTGCCCCATCCTGCCCACGTCAGGTGTCCTGTGGGAGAAAGTGCTCTTTAGCTCTGTGTCTCTCACCATAAACACACATAAAACATTTGCTAGGAGACCTTCACGATTTACCACCTTTTTAAGGTTTTGGTTGATGTTTTGCAGTTTCAGGTGAGGTTTTTTGTCCTAGAGAGCCTTTTCTTCCTGTAGGTAGTACAGAAGTCTAATCTAAAACTTTGTATTTTTACAAATTCCAATTACTTCTTTCTGGGTAACATCCAGATACACTATCTTTCTAGTGTTTCCTCTCCACATAATTTCTATTCCTTATCAAATGTTTATTTAGGAGCAAACCAGGCAAGTCCATTCTGGAGGAGTTATTTCCTTTGACCTAGACCCAAGTCTTTTATTCATCTGAATGGATGACCTGCAGAACTAATGACTCTTGAGCAGTCTCTGTTGCTAGCTGGTTTCTGCACGCAGTGATTCTTCCCGAAAGCTCTTAAGTCAAAGAGAATTAAGACTGGAAGCTACAATAAAAAAAAGTCACCCAACAGTTGGGCAATCAAAGCAACATTCACAAAACCTGTGGGGTATATGAGTTGATGCACACACAAAGATTTTTACATGCTGTCTCCAAGCTGTATTTGTGCTGGGAGCCCTTTTTGTCAACAAAGAGGTACTCCCGGGGCAGGAAGAATATTTTACATGTCTTCCTTAGGATGGCATCAATCAGGTCTTGCTTCCAGTGAGGAAGCTCTTCACTGCCAACAGGCAATCCTGTGGTGACAGTGTCAGATGTCAAAACAGGCCTTGTGGCAGCAGGTTGGCATTTCCAGCTGTTTAAAGCACATGTTTTCTTGGTAGGAGCAGTATGCCATGGAACAAAGATAGAAACCATTGTCAAGAGGGGTGGGAATGAGGGGGAGAGAATTAGAGATTCAAGGAGCAAAGAGAAAAGAGGCATAACTAAAATATTTTCACATTAACTTTATATAATTCATGCTTCAAATATTATATAAAAGCAGTTGTTTTGCTACAGACAAAGGAGTTTTTGTATTTTTCCAAAACAGAAGAGCACTACTTACCTGGTATGTGAATTCATAACAATTTATTGATCACAGGTATGAACTGACAGGTGGTCCTGTTGTGCTTAAACAACCACTTGCACAGAATGCGGTGCCACATAAACACAGGTGAAACAAACAGTTTGGGATCCCATTTCCTATCTTCCCTGCTCAGTTTCAGGATTTTGATCTGTAGGACACTGACCAGCCACTTCCCATATCATTGTTTAACAGAAGCATTTCAGAAAGAAAGGAAGTTCCACTGATAAAGTGAGCACAAGTGCATGCCCAAAGCAAGTGAGGAACCCCCCCCCACACACTGTGCATCAGAAACAAGCACTGCAAGCAATACAAACCTTAACTCCGAGGTAAATGTGTGTGCTCTAAATGTAGATCAGCTCACTTTCGGGTTTGTTTGTTTTATATTTTCCTTGCTTGACTTACATTTATCAATATAGTACTAAATTGCCAAATAGTCCCATTACACTGTTAATATTTGCCTCTGCATTTCAATGACAGCTAAAAAGCAGTGAAGAAAAAACGCAATCCTCCATGAGTCAACACCGAGCTGGAGGTGATAGAATATCCTGGAGCCACATTCACCCAGTGTTTTCTCTGAGAACAAGAGCTGAAGCCCTGCATTCTGGCCAGATTTCATCTCTGGCAGAATTTACATGTTTTACTTAGAAACCCAGAAGTGGCATCTTCTATATGCATAAATTACTGTATAATAGTAACTGTCCTGCTGTATCCAGAGGTGAATGTTGCTACCTGTTGTAGCCCAGATTGCAGCAACAGGTGAAACACTCTGCCTTTTTCCTTACAAGCCATTTAAAATTGAATTTGTTGATGTTTCTGCAAGGGAATGAGCTATATAATGCTGAAATACAAGATCCTTAGAGTGAGAAGCTGGATGACTGGAATCTTGGCATCATACATGTATTGTGAATTGAGAAAGAGCAGGGTGACAGCAGTGCCCTTGCTGTGGTGACATGCTGCTAGGACTCCTTAAAAGCAGGTAAAAAAGCTGTCCATAGCTTGCTTCCAGCTAAACCCCATCAGATGAGTTTTGAAGAGGGGCAAAATGATTCTGTAATAGCTCAGCCAGGCACGTGAGAGCACGTCCTGATGGTGATAAAGTGGTAAGCCCAAGAAGCAAACAAGGAGATAATTTTTGCTTCTCCTTCCAATAATAAAGCTTAATATTTCCATAAAGAGATTTTCCAGGAGACTAGTATTAAACCATCAACATTTTTATGGAAGATTCACAGTGTGTTTGTTAGCAAAAAAAAAAAAAAAAAAGAAGAGAATGAGTTCTGAACTGCAATGTTTTGGCATTTCCACAGATTATAGACCTTGCAGATTTTTAACAAAAATTATGGAGAATTCAGGATGCGAGATGCATTTTTACAGAAGTTCTTTGCATCTTGTCACTTTCAGCAATTAGCTACATTCAGAGAAAGAAATCTCAAGTTTTTTTCTAGGGTAGTACCATAACAGCATCAAAAAGCATGAACCTATCTTAGAAGATGAGCTGGAAAAGTAGACTTCACAGAAGAGTTTCACTAGAGAGCTTTAAAATACAGCATAAGGAACTGAGTACGCTCTTAAATAGGAGCTCTGAATTGTATTTTGCAGACATTGACATCTATTTGGACAAGGTGGCAGTTTAGAAGGTGCACAGAGAAAAATGAGGTTTGATTCAGTGTGCTGGGGATTGCGCCCCAAGGCTCACAGTGGTGATTTGCTGAACAAAATGTTGTGCTTTGGTGCCACTGTGCTTCAAACAGAGGGGAGTCTGATGGATGTTTCAGGATATGTGTTCAATACAGTCAATTTGTGATTATTGAGACCCAGGCTTCGCATATGTGTTCATTTTGGTTTTAAATTACAGCTCCTTTGTCAAGCCTGGGATATAAACAAACTCATTTCCTTCAGTGCCTCATTTCCAAAGGATGCAAAAAGGACCATCTCATTTCAGGAGACTTGCTCCACTTGCATTTTCCAGCCTGTCTAATCAGCTGCTCTCCATTTGGGGCCACAACTAGCAGCCTCTTCTTGGCCTGCTAACACCCACTGCAGTGTCAAGGGACAGAGAAGTGCACCTCTTTCCCTACTCCAGGAGAGGAAAATTAACCCTTTCACTTCCTTGCCAGGCAAAGTGCACTCCCACCTAATCCCAGCAAAGCACAGACCTCCCGGTGTGTTTGGTTTGCTTCAGACAGCGCTGTAATTGAGTGAAGGCTTTGAACAGCTTTGATGCCTTTAATTTACCAGGCAGATCAGACAGCAGGTGGTGCATTGTTCAACAATTCTGGATATGACTGTGTACAATAATTACGGGGTTTGGTGCTGTACTTGTGTTTTAATTATAGTGAATTAACACCAGTTAAAAACACCAGAGCAACCAGTGGAGAGCTGTGTAAGTGCATTTCCTGCTCAGCAGTCTGGATGCTGCAGGTCTGTGAGGGAGTTAGCAGGAATCCAGCGTATGGGTGAGGAGGCTCAGGTGTTGCACGGATTTTCTGTATCTTGGATAAACAATTTAGTCTCACTGTCCCCAGTTTCTTCTCATGTTGCTTGCCGATTTGTAAAATACACTGGAAGCAGAGAAGTGCTTTCATCTATTTATTTAGACAGAATGATCTGGAGCAGAGATCTCTTTCATTGTGTGTCCTGGACGCACCGTCCAAATCCCTTCTCTGTCCTCCAAAGAAGCAAACACACAATATGATATTCCAACCTGCATTACAGCAGGTAACACTGCACATTGCTGAGAAAAAGATGGCAGCTTTCCATATGCCACCTTCGTAGAGGTAATCTAATTCCATTAGAATTCATTCTGGATGCTCAGGTTACCCAGCAGATCCACTGCCCAGGTTGCATAACCCAGTCTCTCATGCTGCCAGAAGAGAAAGAGCCAACAGTTAACAGCATGATGGTTGTTAGACTGTTTTGCCCAAACCCAAACTCTTAGGGAAATGAATAAGAAATAAATCTCACAAATGACTTGTATTTATTTATATTAGTAGCAATCATCATAAGCTTCCAAAGAAGAAAAATATAATTTAAGAATAACTCAACAGAAGAATACAAAGGGCTCTTAATGGAAAGAGGCTTCTTAGATTCCAGAAAACAGAAAGAAGCCTTAAGTTATCTGAGAGCAGTCTTTAATTATTTAAATTTTTAATGAAAAATAATTTTAGAAGCCAACATGAGCTGTCTTACACAAATTGATTTCTTAAAACATTTAAAGTCATTTGGACATTTCACTTTTGTCTGTGTTGCTTCATCCTTTTATTCCCACAGCACTTTCCCCTCTGCCTGTGCAGATCAGAGTAGCTGCCTCTGCAGAACAGCAATCTCATTTTGTTTACTTTGTGTTTCAAAGAGAATTGAACAAGCCCAGGATTCGCTTCCTCTAAACAAATACTGGCAAGACAAAGGTATCACAGCTATTCTAGGGACAAGAGGTTTGTTGAGATGGGGAATGGTAAAGACTGGCAAGAAAAAAACAGTCAATGTGTTTTTATCTGAAAAAAAGTTAATCCTTTTCACAGCCTCATTTTCCTCGCTTTTGAGATAGCTCTCCTTTTTCATTTAGGTTTTAGAGTTTTTAAGCTAAGGGAGGCAAGAAACCGAGATATTTTCTTTGTTCCTGTCAAGTAGCTTGAACAGTTTGAGAACAGAAACCAGTCAGAGCAGTGTGATTAGCGTAGCCAATTAAGGTGGATTTGCATATTCACAACACAGCTATCGAGAAATAATTCCGCAGAGATAACGCAAGTGTGGCAACGCCTGTCTGCCAATCAGAGCTGCCTGGCACTGTGCTGGATGGTAATTGAGAAATAACCACGGGGTGATTCTGCACACCGGGCACCCCGAGCCAGCCCCAGTGCAGCAGGGGAGCGAGGGAAGGGCGCTGGGAAGGTGGGAGCAGCGATGCCCCCGCACGCCGGGAGAGCTTAATCCACAACCCATTTACCCAAATGCAGCAGCAGCTGTCAAATGAGTTTGTTTTTCCAACATTCCTTCCAGCTACAATTTGTGCTACCTGCCTGTTTCGGGGGCCGAGCCTCATCGGGAGTTTGGGAGCCCTGGCTTTTAACGAGCCGCTGGCCAAGGACTGAGAGCCTTGCAGCCCCTCCCGCCCTCGGCTCGGCCCGGACTGCAGGCAGGGCAGGACGCAAGGTGAGCTTCGCGAGGTGCAGGAGGGGAGCTGCAGGCAGTGGGTGGATGATAAAGCTCTGCTCTCTCCTGCCCCAAAAGGCCTTTCACCAGGGTGGTATCCAAGGACCAGGCAAGAAAGCAAACAGCCCTGCAGGACACCTTGTACTCCCCGCTGGATAACGAACTGGGGCGGGTGATCACGGCAGCTTTGTTATCTCCGAGGGTGAAAAATCACCTTATTCACTACAGCGACAACAACCTGTGCTCCACCTCAGTGTTTCTCTGGCTCCCAGCTCTTGTCATTTCTTACCAACAACTGCATCACCACAAGCACTTGGGTGAGCACGGACTGGCCGAGTGAGTGGCACGCAGAGCCAGCTGCACCCTGTGCCCATGGAATCTGCATCCTTAGATGCAGATGGTTTCCTTACCAAGGGCCTGACAAGTGATTGGCAGCGTGCAGCATCCATGAGTGCTGATTTTAGAACGAAACACAGTGTTTTCTATCCTTAACGCTCTTGCCTCCTCCTCGATGCTGGCAGCTGCAGTCGTGGTGTGCAATTGGAACAAACTGGGTCAGGAGGGGCTCCCTGGAGCCTTCTCCCAGGTGCAGCCACTCAGGGCACGTTCGCTTTCAAAACTGCTAAGGGAAAGGCAGCAGCACAAAAATTAACTCGTGGTGCTCACTGCTACAAGATGTCAAGGAAAACATAATGAAATCCCTAACGTGGGACCATTACACAAATCTTAAGTTTATAAACTGGTGTCATATCCACCAGGGCAAAGACCATGAACTCTCAGCCTCCATGCCATGAAGAGGCATTAAGGACATTTAGTTGTGAAGAAATGTCTCCCTCCAGAAAGATATATCTTTCTATAATCATCCATGATAGGCATTTTACTCTGGAATACTCACTCCTGGTTTATCTAGTCCAGTAAACTATGTAAGATTTTTTTATTTTTAATGGTCTCAGTCTGTGATTATCCACAATTGTCTTTTCCCTTCCTATCCCCTTTGTGGCACCAGCTCTTTATTAGAAACTTAATAAACTTTGTGTATGTTCTAAAGATAATATTGAGAACGTAAAATTGTGTTCTGCATTTTATAATTGGTGTGGAAAAAAAGGGGGAGATCTAATCCTATTGGGCCTTCTCTCTCTTTTGCTCTCTCTCTCCCTTTTCCCTTTTGATAGTAAGCAGCAAATTTTAATTAGCTTCATTTCCACAATTCGGTCATGCATATGTAATCTTTGTTCACACTTTTATAAAGTAAAATTAAGTGAAAGAAATGGGGTAATAATAGAAAGCTTGTCTGAGCAGAACAAATGTGAATTATCAAACGTAAGGAAAGATGACTGGGACTACACCGCTTGAAGTTCTGCAAGGTTTGAGGTGATTTTTCTGAAACAGAAATGCATAAATAATGCCCAGAAACAGGTGCTGATTATCCTGTTTGGGGCATCTTTTGTTCATTATGTACTTGGGCTGCTGAGGTACAGTGATAACCACTAAATGTGAGGAGACTGCTTAATAACAACTTCCTAATGTTTCTCTTTTATCATGAGCTGCAAGTGTCACATGAGCTTGTCTAGTTAATAAAAATCACTTTGTGAACCCACTGTTCTTAGATTTGGTGTTGGAGCAGATCACTGTGCTGGGCCTCTCTCTATCACAGCTGCAGAAATTGTTTTGCCGTTTTGCATTGTAATTTAAAGGTTCCCTAATCCATATACACACCCTCTAATTAAATGTTTCCAGGGGTTACCTGGGGAGCCTTCAGTGCTATGGTTTGAAACTAAAACTAAAGACCGCATTAAATTCATCCCCCCGGGGTGAGACACGGGAGGGGGAAGTATATTTACATCCCTGCTACTTTGGATTATTTGAAAGCATGGGCACGACTGGGATTTCTGAATTCATTGTTTCTGCCTTCTAACACGAGAAGACAGAAATTTGAAGGGGAAAAATCCATGTGTCTAAATCTAGAGTTCATCTAGTTTTATAACTTCTGAGAAGACTTTTTAGAGCCTAACCAGTTATTTTAAGAAGCTACCAGTTCATCAGCAGCAGCTGAAAACCAGAACCTCCTGTTGATGTAAATCAGTCTGCAGTGGCTGCACAGGCTCCACAACCAGCACTGCAGATGCCGAGATCTTCATTCCGGGAAATGTGAAGTAATGAAGCATGTGGGCATTAGCACACACAGTGAAGTCTGAAGCCCAGTGAATGTTAAACTCCTGAGGAGATACTTTCTCTCCAGCGCCGTTCACACATCCAGCTGGACTCGACCAAACTGCAGCTTTAGGAGAAACACCTCTTCCTGTGACAGGAAGTGAATTTCACACCAGGCACTTGCTTTTCCTCTTTTCCTTTTCTTTTTTTTCCCTCCCTCTCTTTTTTTTTTTTCCTCTCAAAACCTGCTGTGCTGCCAGTGACTAAGGATGGCCAAGATTTTGGTTAATGGTTAACAAGCAGCATAAGCACACACAAACTCTGACTTCCTCTTGCTGGGGACAGAACCAAAAGCTGCCTTGCTTGCAGGGGAAGAGGCAAGCGTGGAAAGTGGAGCAGTTCACACCGTGAAGGGCTGGAGAGCAGAAGCTTCGCTCTGTGGAGAAAGCAGGAGGAAAATCCAGAAAGAGCAAGAGGTGTTTGCCATAAAAGGAGGTAAGAGCTGAAAGACTTTCCTGTTGGACCGACTGAGTCAGAGGCTGTTGCTCACAAACCAACAAACCCCGCAGGTGTGGCTGGTTGAGACACACTCGTTGTGCCTGACTGCTCGGACATGTGCGCCTCGGGGAGAGGGGCAAAGTGAGGAGGGATCTGTTTGCTCTGAATTTGAAAGTTGGAGAGGGCAGGAGGGCACCTCCTCCCTCCTCCCCTTGGGACTGCTCATGGCAGGGGAGATATCCACTTCGGACTGTTCTCATCTCATCGACCACAGCCACGTCCCCGAGTTCGAGGTGTCTCTGTGGACCAAGATCACTCTGGCCTTGGTCTACGTCTGCATCTTTGTCGCGGGCCTCTTGGGCAACAGCATCACCATCAAGGCCACCAGGATCCTGCAGAAGAAAGGCTACCTGCAGAAGGAGGTCACCGACCACATGGTGAGCCTGGCCTGCTCCGACCTGCTGGTCATCCTGCTGGGCATGCCCGTGGAATTCTACAGTGCCATCTGGAGCCCCTTCTCCGCCCCCAACGGCAACATTGCCTGCAAGCTCTACTGCTTCCTCTTCGAGGCCTGCAGCTACGCCACGGTGCTGCACGTGGCCACGCTCAGCTTCGAGAGGTACGTGGCCATCTGCCACCCCTTCAAGTTCAAGGCGGTGTCCGGCCCGCGCACGGTGAAGCTGCTCATCGCCTTCGTCTGGGGCACGTCCGCCATAGTGGCTCTGCCCCTGCTCTTCGCCATGGGCATGGAATACCCCCTGGAGAACCCCGAGGGCTACCAAAGGGCGACTTCCTGCGTCAAACCTACGCCCAGGCAATACCTGCCTGAGCTGAAGGAGAACATGACCGTCTGCACCAGCCTCTCCTCCAGGTGGTCTCTGTTTCAAGGCAGCATCTTCAGCGCCTTTGCCGTGTACATCGTGGTGCTGGGCTCTGTCACCTTCATGTGCCACAGCATGATGAAAGCCCTGATGATCCACAAGGAAGGGGCTGTGGCGGTGAAGGGGAGACTGAGGCACCAAGAGCAGTACCTAAGGAAAAGTGAGAGCTCCGAGGGCAAGAGCGCCAGGAGACAGATCATTTTATTCCTGGGTAAGAGCCCTGTCCTTGTCTGCCTCCCCTACCCCCTTCCCACAAGGGAAGGAAGCCCAGAAGCCTCCATTTTATCTCACCAAGTTCTCCCAAAGGGGGAACATGGCTTGAAACTGGTACAAAATGAGGGATAAGCGATACTTTTGGTTGTAATGATGCATTACAAGAAGCCTGATGTTTCTGTATGTTTTTGATTTTTTTGTCATTAGAACAGGTGGGAGGGAAGAAGAAGGAGAAATCCACTTACTGTCTGCTATTTCTGTTTGATTTTATTACATGCCTTCATGCAGCAAGATGAGTGACAGGCTGTTGCAGCTTGACCTTTGAGGTAGCAACAGGCAACAGTTGCCTGGATATAAAGTAGTTCTACTTGCATGTTTTCCCACAAAATTACAAATACGAGCATATTCAGTAAGGCTCATGATGGGAGGGAAGACTGTCTTGCAAGATCTGAAGCTTGTCTCTCTCCAAAGGCATTTCCCTGTTGATTCAGGATGCTCCTTGGAGTTTTTATTTAGCCTCAGCAGTTGTGGCTGTGTTGCATCTAAGCATGAAGGAAGCTGCACTGGAGAGCTGATTTGGTCTCTCAAATTGCAGTTGCCCCCTTTGAATTTTTTCCTCTGGTTTTATTTGAAGGCCTGTAACCCTGAAATTATGTTTGATTCTGATCTCCCTCGCTACATTTGTCAGACAGAAAACTAATCAAGCTGCCATTTCACCAACTTGGAATCTTTCCGGGCAGTGATCCATGCAGTCTCCACGTTTGGTGATGCTCTTAGAGGCACCCTCAATCATGCCCTGGCTGCATCACTGCTGGTTCCTGTTTTGTTGGGTTGCTTATGATGATACTGGATATAAAAAATGAACCATCTAGAGGAGGAACACACAGCAAACTCAGTATTTCTGTGTTGCTTTTTGGTGCTGTGATTAGTATGGTGGAGAGGGAATTGAAATTTGTGGGTCTGTCCATTTCTACAACTTTAAGTAGATTCGATTTTTTTATTCCTTTTTTTCCTCTTTTAAAATATTTTTTTTCCTGAGAATTCCCTGCTTCCTCATCTAGTCCTGCTTTAGCCATGGTCTATGGCAGGACACAAAGCTGCCATGAAGGGAAGAAATCGTCTCCTCTCACAAGGTGTCGAAAGACCCCATATTTGGTTTATTAAAAGAACTCTCTGGCCCTCACTCCCATGACAGTACAGACTTCTACAGAGGCACAGCAATGCAGCTGAATAAACCTAAATAAAAGCAGAAAAAGAGATCTTCTCTTTAAATGCTAGATGTTTGTGGATCACGCTCTTGTTGCAAACTACCACAGCTACATTAAAGCCCGGTCTAAGATCCACATCCTGGCTAGGCTGAGAGGGGAAGGTAAATTGCCATGACTTTTCTTCCCCTTCCTGATGGTTCTTCTTGCGTGGTGGTGGTCCAGCATGGAATAGGCAGATGTAGTGCTGTGTGCAGAAGTGCTGAATAGATGTGCTGAATAAATGAAAGCAGCTGGTTTTTGCCCTTTATCATAAGGGATTTTGCCACCAGTATCTGACACTTCCTCTGTACTCGCAGCTTTCTGGAGGCAGGAGATACTTGTGTGAATTCCCTGAAATTATTTCAGTGGCAAGACTCTTAATACAAGTCTTGCTAATTTACTTGGCTTGGGGAATAAATTAATAAACTGAGAAGGAAGAAACTCCAGCTTGCAGTTCTGAGAACAATGGAAAGCAATTTAATTTGGAGATTTCATAAGAGCGATGCTTTAGGGCAGTTTTAACCCAGAAGAAATGTACATATAAATTGTTTACAAATTGCCAAATTTAAATATTGTGATTTAGAAGTCCTCTTTGTTTTTCATTTAACAGATGGGTCAAATTAAAACCAATACTTGCACATTTGCAGCATATTTCACTTTTAATGTGAAATGTAAATGACAGTATATAGCATCATGTCTTTGTACATCTAACAGCAATAAAAACAATTTAGCATTTTCTTCTGGTTGTTAAAAGTGATAAGTTCTATAAAACGGAGATTAAAATCATAAATCTCCTGACGATGAGAAAAAGCTAAGTAGAGGATGACACGGGGAGGAACTAATGCTTTTTTAGTGTCATGTTACTGTGTGGCACTCGAGAACATTCATGAAGATTAATTTTAAATGTTGAAAGTGAAAGACTGCTTGCCCTAGCTGGTATCGATGCTTGCAGGATGGGCTGTGGATGGGGTGACAGCACTGCAGAAACTGGATAGCTGTAATGCTTGGCTGATGGCTCTTTGATGAAATGCAAGCTTTTAACAGGATTTGAAACCTCTTCATGCTTGACCCACCCTGACAGGGTCTTAGTCTTTGTGGCTACTTGATCTTATCTTTCTCCTGTGGCCATGAAGGGCAGGGCAGTGACCACCTAAATGGTCACAAGGTGCCACTGGGGACCTCTTGCTGCTCCAACACCTGAGCTGAGGCCCCTGCACTGTAGCTGAGAGCTCTTAAGAAAGGCTGAGTGTGGAGAAAGTATCAAAGCAATCTGGCTGCCATGGAAGTGTTGCTGAAGGTGCATTAAAGCTCTCGTGTAGCTGCAGCCCTCAGCAAGAGCCAGAGCTGATGCTGGACTTGTCTGACTGGAGGCCCCGCTGGCTCCAGCCTGGCTCTGTCAGCTCTCCTGTGACAAGTGAGGCAGGTAATTCCCACTGCTCTCTCTTTCCCACCACTACAAAACTGCAGCTTTTCTGCTTTGGGACCGTTTTGTGGGATGAATTTTGCCTGGACAGCAAATATCCTACAGCTCCTTTAATAAGCAGGCAAGGGAATTGCTAATCATACCCTATGGCAGTGCCTCCATCTGAGAAAGGCTGTGCAGTGGTGGTTTTTTAATTTTTTCATTTGTTCTAACACTTAAGGATGTCAAATAAATAGAAAAGCTGGACAAAAGAAAGTCAGTGACCTGACCAAGGCAGTGCCACTCATTTGGTGGCTGTTAAAACAATGCCAGACTATTCCATAACAACACCAAAGCCCCTGTAAACACCATGAACCCAGCCATAAGCTAAATCTAGATAAAACCTTGACTCAGAATTTAAAAAGTTCTCTTAGGATGGAACACCATTTTCTTCCCATATACTACTGCTGGCAGATTAATGCTTTGCTCAGAATAAAGTATTGTGTGTAGAAATAGCCTTTCCAAAGATCACTAAAGAAGTGTATTTTGGAAGGCAGGTGGCAAATTTCAGGAGGCAAATTACTTCAGAGTACTTCAAGTAGTTGTGAAAAATACATGGTTGTCACCTAGCTATGACTCAGGCACAGTGAAACTTGACAATGGTAGGACTTCTCTCACAGGAAAATTAGGTGTTTCTTCATCGGCTGGAATTTGGCTGGTTTTTTTCCTTACTGAAAAAAGTAAAGGTTAGGGATAGAAGAAAAATGGAAAGAATAACCTAATTTATGAGATTCCAGAACACATCTCCAGCCCATGTTCTTTAAACTCAGCTTCATTGACTCCTCTTGGTTCATTTCTTTAACCATTCCATCGAGCTGCCTTTCTTCAGGCACTTTGTTGGAGATGTGTCTGAAGATAAATACACGGTAGGCTGGATATGATTTTCATCTCTGTGTTTTATATGGTGTTCCCATCCATATATTTTCCTGGGCAGGACTTTGAATTACACAAGACAAGTAGGAGGCTCAGTGCACTGAAATGGGTGGTGGGGGCTGAGCAGGGAAGGTGAAACACTTAGACCAACAGAACAGGGCCTGACCACTCAGCTGGATGGGGCATCCACCCTCTGTAACCAGTAAGTTTTTTCTTTTAGGTCCTGCTTTCTGGAAAAGAGATAAAAGCAAATTATTTGCCTGTTGGTGTTTGGTAAAATTTGCTTTCCTCTTCTCTGCAAAAATATTAACCTGGTGTTGATGGCAAAACCAATCAATGCTGTTAAATGCTGGTAGCCCAAAAACTGTACCTCAGCTATTCAACAGTGAGGGGCTGCACTGAGGGATGAAGGCTTCTCAGGGCAGTTGTGTACAAATAATCTCCTCTGAAGAGTGGGGGAACTTCTGTCAGTTTAAAAAAAACCCCAAACATAGCCGCAGTAAAATAGTCTCAAGGCAAACTTCTGAAATCCAGACCTCTGTATGTTCAGGTTTCCCACACAGCAATTTTAAAAGCAACATAGGGAGAACCCAGCATAATTTTCCTCCCTATTGTACAGAAAGCAATTTATCTGCTCCTGCTTTTAGCTGGACTCATGTAATAGAAGATTGTGCTTTTGGCATGAGCAGACTGTCTTCCTTTCCTCCTACGCCGGGGACGGCAAAACAGCACCGAGAGAAATAGAATCGAAGAATGGGGACTAATTGAGGCCAGCACCCCCAAGGTATTTAAGACTTTTGTAGTTTTAATGGAAAAATCAATGTGTGATTACACTTTGCATTAGAGTACTTAAAAATTGCTTCAGCATGAAAAGTCTGCAGCTTTGAAAACAACCTAACCCTGCAAATAGCGTAGTCAGAGGACCAGATTCACCACTAGTGTAATCCACATCATTCCCCATATAGGATATGTTGGCAGAGGTGGACTCTGGGGACACCTGAGTGCTGTCATTGCATGAGAAGCCCATGAGGACAATGATGGTGCTTTGCTAAAGTCGTGGCCATGCTTCTATCTTTCCCCTGATGCCTACAAGGAAACAACATCAGTCTGGTCTGTAGGGAGCTGTAGGTTTTGGTGTGCTGCTTCAACCCAGCTCATCCTGTGGCACTTGCAGCACCAGTATCTCCACTTCTTTGTGCTCCACCACCTGTGCTGCCCAGAGAACGAGTGCACAGCTAAGATTTCTGAAGTACTCCTGCCCTATTCTTGCAGCTGCCCAAAGTCTTTAAGCCTCATTAAGGACCATTACCCGTGTTGGCCTTAAACTTAATGTTATTAATCTCTCTCTCTTTCTCTCTTATAAACTGTAGATAATAAACCTAGTGGCCCTTGACTCTTCTGGCACTCCTAGGTAACTGCTAAGAGAAGGAAGTAGGGAAGTGCAGGCAGCATCCCTCGTGGCAATGTGAGCCAAGAAACAGCCAGGGCACTGCTGCCTTTGGGAGCTGAGCACTGCTGTGTCACCTCAGCTTCTTCAAATACACTCTGTGTCATGGCAAACCCTCCCCAGGACGTGTTTTCTTACAAGCAGAAGCCTTGGAAACTGTCTCTCTCCTCAGAGCAGATAAGAGAGCAGGAAGATTTATTTCCATCAAAGTGGAGCAACACAAATGTTGCCACAGGTGTGAAATGGATTGAGGGAGACAGCCCTCAGACAGAACACAGCAGCCTACATTAGGGAACCCTGTCCCATCAATTTTGGCCCTTATTCTTTGGTCGAGGGACTATTGTCTTAAGCATTAATTTTTCAATTTCTCTCTGTTTTCTTGCTATCTCTTCGGAGCAAGATGCCATCTCAAACGTAGATTGCTCTTGCAGCTCCTCAGTTTTAGTAGATAGGAGTCATTTGTGGCAAGTTCACAGATGATTTATTGGAATCTTCACCTGTGAAAAGTAAATGCTTTATCTAATCCTCTATTGTTCCATATTCAAATTATACCACATTTCCTATAATTAAATCTTTTATTTTCCTATCTGATGTTGGGGCCATTATCTTTTAACAATGATTGCAAGCCTGTGAATTTTAATGGAAAGGAACTTTAATATCTGAGCATTTGTTAGTAAAGCTTTGTTAGAGAAGCTTTCAACTTTGTTATTTATTATCTCAATTAATGACACAGACAGAGGGGTCGAGTGCACCCTCAGTGCATTTGCAGATGACACCATGCTGAGTGGTGTGGTTGACACACCTGAAGGACAGGATAGCATCCAGAGGCTTGGACACAAGTGTCCAAGGCCAGGTTGGATGGGGTTTGGAACAACCTGGTCTAGTGGAAGGTGTCCCTGCCCATGGCAGGGGGCTGGAGCAAGATGAGCTTTATGGTCCCTTCCAACCCAAGCCATTCCATGATTCTGTGATATCCTACATAACTTCTTGGTTTAGGAGGAACATTTGTGTAAGAAACTGAGAACCCAACAACATATTCAAGATTATTTTCTTCCCTTTCATTGTTGCAGGTGAGTTCCTAAACCACTGAAGATAAACAGTTTAGATTTCAATTTATATTTGACACAATGTGCTGTAGCAGGTTTTTAGCCTTTTTTGAGGGTATCACAAGCTTATGCTGCTTAGGTAAGAAAGCAGTTATCCTTGTGATCTCTGTTATGCATGGATGAGTAATATCAAGGTCAGAATATTATGGATTCAATGAGTCTGCCAAGAACCTTTTAACTGTATGAATTGTGACTTACAAGGAAAGGTGAAATTGAGAAAGAGGTCTGGTACTGTTATGAACTAACTTTTCCTTGTTTCCTCTTAAGCTGTTTGTAAGCCTCTGGTGGTTGCAATAATTCCCTCTTAAAAGCACCCAGCATTTTTGTTCTTATGAATTTTTAGAATAAGGAATTTAAGTGTAAAGTGCAACATATGGGGTTAGAGTTAGGGACCTGTCAGCAGGTGTATGCCTGTTACAGAAACATGCAGAGAGAGTTCTGTGAGCACTCAAACCACACTTGACAACCACCTCCAAACAGGTTCACGTGTGGAGTAATTACCAGGAAACTAATCTTTAATCATCAGTATAAAACAAACAGAGGTGCATTAGAAAAGATAACATTTCTTAGCTGTCCATCCTTGTCCTCAGTGTAAATGGCTTTTTTTCCACCGTGTTGGATTAGGTAGCATCTGCACAGATGTTCAGGAAGCCGTTCTGCTCCTGTCTCTAGCTGAACCTTGCAAAAGAGCTCAGCCCCTTTCAGAGGGTGGTGTAAATATTTTGCCCCTGTTCATGCAGCATTTCTGCAAATCCACCTTGATTCCCTCCTCCATGTAATATTGCCAGCTTGCTTTTTGTTCAATGGAATGATTGTCTTACACAGCTACAAGAGGGGCCACCTCAAGCTCATGCTTTTGTTTTTGCGGCATGTCTGGTATGGCGCTGCTGAAGGTGATTTTGATTTGAGGAAATATTAGAAGACTTTCTTGATTGCTCCTTCATAACAAAATCCCTGGAGTTCAGTATGTACATATGCCTTCTATTAAATTGCAGTAATTGCAATTATTCCAGTCCTTTTACCATAAGGCACAACATTTAAATTGTGAAACTCACTGTTGTGGAGGCCAGATGTAAAAACGAGCTCCTGAAGAGATTAAATGTGACCTTGAAGGATAGTGCTGTCAAGAAGAAGATATAATCTCCACCCTAGAAAGTCCTGATATTGCTGGATGCGGAGACCTCTGTGTGAATAGAACAGGAAAATCCCTCTATGCATGTTCCTTTTCCTGCAGATGTCTATGTGGGATCATTACAAAGAGAAATTAATGAAGACCTAGATGAGTCCAAGGTCTGTGCCAGTATGTCTGCTCTTAATCTGAAACTTTCTGTATCTGCCAAAATAAGCAAGTAATCAGTCTGCCTTCAGCCAGGCACAGGAACATGGGTTTTTTAAGACGGTAGAACAAAAATTTTGAGTACACAAGAAAAAAAAATGGATTAAAATGCTGTCCCTCAAATTTTGGTTATTTTTTCCTACATGCCTCTGCCCTCAACACATAAACCTTTCAAGGAAAAAGAGGTATTCATTTCTGGGTATGTTACTTATCTCTGCTGTGTGTGTGCCAAAATGTGTCTCATTTGATAAGGTCTAGTACTTGTTGGAATTTCAATTCCTGTGCCTCACATTCTGTCTCTCCAATAAAGACAGCTTTTGACCTCTCTGATTTTGAAAATAAAGCTGACACTTGTCCCATAAAGGCACTGAGAATAAAGGTCCTCACCAGCTGGATCTCCTAGTAATTTGTAGAGATATCTATAGAAGAGAAGTTCTTGAATCTGCCAAGACTGAACCAACTATCAGAATTAATCTTTTAAGGCAGCTAAAGATTGCAGTACGTCAGCAATAAGGTACACAGAGATTGAAACAGGCTTTCTTGTGAGCACAACTTTTAACATGTCAGGTTTTTAATCAGTAGATAAGGACTAACACTGTGTGGTGAAGGTCAAACAGAAGTCAAAACCAAGCAGACTGGTGCTTGCCCTTGTTCTTCAGACAGGGAAATTGCTAAAAGCCTCCTGACTTTCTGTCACAAGTTTATTCAGCAGGCCTTTCTGATGGCTTGAAAGAAATGTGTGTCTGAAATGGGTGAAATGGGTTGTGTCACAGGTGTTCAAAAGATGGTGTTTGAGGGATTGTTTTGTCTTGAAAGCCACAATACCTAAACCCTAGTGCTGGTAATGATGCCATCAACTTCTGCCAAAATGTGTAAAAGCCTGTACTGGTATTTGCAGACAGACACACACTTTTGAAATCTTGGATGATAATTCTAGAGGGGGGGACTTAGCTACTGTAGTTTAGTGGTTTAGAATATATGTTTTTACACTTGGACTTTTGAAAAAATGCAATATGTAACTACCCATGTTGAGGTTGGAGGAAAAAGCTACTAAGATGAGTGGGGAATGGGGAGACAAATCTTTCACAAAAGCTAAAACGAGGTTGTATTGTTAATGTGGCAAAATGAAGAATACAGCTGGCCTTGAGTTATCTGTGAGTACACTGGGGCAGTGAGTGCCAAGGAGAGAGGCAGACCTGATTTGTAGCCCGGTTTGAAAACCTTGCAGAATGGATTCAGAAACAGCCCTGTGAGAGGGACTCTGGGCACAGTCAGACTGATCTCGTCGTGCAGGGAGCTAAGCCTGGCAGTCTTGCACTGCATGTTCAGACACTGCCCAAGGAGCCCAGCCTGTTTAAGGTGGTTATGTCAAGGACTTTGCAATTGCCTACAGTTGCAGAGCAAGAACCTTCCCTCCAGCATGCACAAATCTTCCTCTTCAGCTTAGAGACTTCAGTCTGAAAGTTGTAGTACCCTTGATTAAGTCCGAATTTACAGAGCTTTAAATCCGTGCTGAGTATAGATTTGCTATAAGAAAAACAACCGAAAAACAGCAATAGAAGAGCAAAATGAGAGAGTTATTCTGAAGCTGCTGTCTGCTGGTCTGGTGGGCACAAAAGGCCATCACCCTCAGCTGGAGCAGTGTCTGTGCCTGTGCAGGTTTGTGAGTGTATCCCTCTTCTTGCCTTCAGTGCTTTCCTTGTGCCCTTTCTTAGACAATTTTCCCCACCTAGTGTACTTGGAGGCAGCCCTGGGAGTTCATTGTTAAAAGTTAATGTCTGGAGACTGAAGCTTTCCATTGGCTTCATTCCCTTCCCTTTTCCTACCTCCCACTCATATACACGTCTATTGAATTCTAAAAAGCTTTTTGATAGTGACTTGAAATTCAAATGTCCCCTTTCTATTTGTCTTCTGGTCCAAGCCAACATTTAAATGCATTTTTTTCTATTATGAAGAACATATTGACAATTTAGGAAACATTGTCCTACAGTGCAAACACTCTGATATTACAAAATATTGCCATGTTCTGTGCATTGATCTAAATGAGAGCATTGGCACAAGAACTAATAGGTCTACAGGGGCCATGAATGAGTACAGACAGAGATGAGGAAATTTCCAGTCATGAGAAGGACATGTTCAGGGACAGTCTTCCAAGCGGAGAACCGGACTCGTTCAGTTTCTGGGGTACAGAATGTGATCATTTCTGCAAGTCCGTGCTGTGGTTGCCTGTGCTGGGAGTAGAGACCTCTCTCTGGCCATAAAGACAAGGCCTCCATTGGGTTGTAAGGAAAAGGTCGTGTTTGTAGCTCCTTGGTGTGGCCTGTGTGTCTCCGTATCCTCCTTTGGGGGCTGCTGAACTCGCAGAGATGGTCCAGCAAGCCTAAGCAAGCCGAACATTTTCAGATACCTTTCCTTTTCAAATACCTTTTGCCAAAAGAAACTTTGAGAGGGCTGGCCTGGGACCGCACACATCCCCTTTGGTGCACATCCAGATCCCTGCCTGTAGGTGAGGGATCCACTTCCTGAGTGTTTTGGTCTCTGAATCAAGGGTAGGGCATCCCTGTGCTGCTCCTCCTCTTGCTGCCCAGATCCACTCTGCCAGCCTGCCCCTCTGCCCTCCTCCCAGCCCACGTGGCTGTCAGCCTCCCTGTGCCTGATGCCTGCCATTCAAAGCCCTGCCTCTGAGTCCCTATCTCCAACGGAGAATTGCTTTAACCTTATCAAATGGAGGTGAAATTTAAAACGACTTAATGTTTATTTGCTGACAGGCAGGAATGTCCTCTAAATTGACTGTCACAGCTGGAACACAGTGCTGTAGGACCAAACCATAACCTCTTGTTGGCCTCCAATGAAACAACGTTAAGTTTGGGAAGTGGGGATATTATTTTGGCCTCCCTGGATATATATGGATAGCGTTCTCATTTTGAGGTTTTATACAATGAAGCTATATTTGATATTTGCATAATTCAAATAGATGAAATCCTCAAACAGGCACAGAAGACTTGATTTCATTAACTTGGGATGCAGCCATCCCCATCTTTCATGCAAATGGCAAATACCTTTCCTGTAAGTATACTTTAAAGATTCATTTCTTTCTCTAATCGGGTGGTGAAATCCTACCCACGGGAACCAGAATTCATTTCTTTTCCCCTCAGACTCGATATCATAGACCTTATTTGGGTTAACTCCTGTCATGAAATGTAAGGTTAACCCTTCTGTGTGCTGCAGATCAGCTACATGTGTTCCTGTCTGCTGCTCCAACACACTGAAAATGCACATGGTGGAGTTGTCCTGTGGATGCAGCCGTCAGCTCGGGGAAGCTCTGCCTCTTGTCAGCAAGGATCTATTTCCACTGAATCCCTGACCTTGAGAGCTCGTTTTTAAATTTCCTCCCGGGCCTTGAACACTGTAATTGATTACAGTTGTTTTGCTTTTAGTCTTTAACAATCAAGGTGAAGAATTGCTCCCGAATTTGTTAAGACGTCAGGAGGAAGGCAGCTTGCCCACACCGCATGGACAGTGTCAAGGAGCTGCAGTGGGCTCCTGCAAGCCTTCCATGAAACACTGACATTTCTGGTTGGAAATGGAAATCAGGCAGAAATGCTCCGCTCTCAGAGCTGGCACCTGTGCCCGGGATCTCTTGGGGCATGAGACAGCTCCACTGCATTAATTCAATTTAATGGGGATCAGTGAAAAATTAAAGGCATTTGATGTTGGTCCAAGCAGTCTTAGGGAATAGTCCTTCATATTATGTAGTCTGAGCCCATGGCTGGGACCCCTGTCCATGGCAGTGCTCAGATGAATTTCCCTCCCTCCTTACTACTGAATTGCCTGCATATCTTTGTATGCTATTTTCTGGTTCACCTTCTTGGTAATAAAGCTCTGCATTTTATTTTCTGTCTTTCAGATATATCACTTTTCACTCGAATTGCCTTATGTTAGTTGAAGCTGATAGCCTGACCCCTTGGCCACTGTGTTTCATCAAAAGCCAGATGCTCGGCTACATTCTAATGAGGAATTGCTTTAAAAACAACAAAAAAACCCCCCACCAAATGAAACCGAACCAACCAACCAAAACAAAACATCCCCTCCCTCCAAATTAAGAACCACAAACACAGGAGGAAAATACATATTTTTCTTGGGTATCTGGGATGCTTAGTTTTGTCATTCTCTTTGCCTTAGAACAACAAGCAGTCATTGGGAAGGGTCTTTTTGCACTCTCGTGCTCTCTGCCTGTCCTGCCCACTAGCCTGCCCTGCAGAGAAAGCAGTTGGTCAGCTGCATTGAATGGCTCAAGAAAAGCCAAGATGACCTGGGTTTTCCTCTTTATTAAAGGAATATTTTACTCTCTGATTGGCACTGATTACTAAACCCTCCCTTAAGTGTACACACATTGTGGTATTTGACCTTGGCATGCAAGGGCCAATACCTGGAATCAAAGGAAGCAGCCAGCTCAGAGATACCCATCTCTGCTTTCCTGAGGGTTCATGTGACACCACGAAACGTGGCTTTTTGACACCAGGCAATGCTGAAATGCTCTGTATCTATATACACTCACAGACACATGTATATAAACTTGTTTATATAGGAGTATTGACTAATTAGGAGTAGCCATTCTCACCAACCCACTTGCCACATCTCAGGGCACGTTGCTCTCACTGAGAGCAGCAGGGTGGGTGTTTGGCTTGTTCGGTTCAGTCTTTAAGCAGAATCAGGCACATTTTGGCAAAAGACCTGTCCAGCAAAAGCCCCAAGAGCCTGGAGTGTGGGGCAGATGCCATGATCACCAGTGTTCACTGGAGATCATCACACTGAATTCAGGAGGGTTAAAAGCATTTCAGACTTTTAGAGACAAAACTCTTGCTGACTGAACTCTACTGAACTCTGCTTTCAAGTCATTTCAGGTCAGGAATAATTGCCACCTTTACATCACCATTTTCAAATTCTTTATCCCTTGAAGCAGCACTGAGAAAGCCGACCCTAAGGTTCAAACCTTTATCTAATTTTCCTAGTATTTTAATATATCAATGGTTCTGATCATTTTTGCTCAATGTGGTTTTGAGGAGAAAATTCTGAGGCATGATAAAATCTGTTTAAAGTGAAACATCATGCTTTTGATCCAAGGACTGATGTTCTACAGGAGGAATAGAAACAAAAGTCTCATGATAACCCCTCAGCTTTCCTAAAATAGAAAACCTGCCTAGTTAATGAATATAAATGAATGTACATTCACTTCCTTTTTTTTGAGGTTACTAAAGCTGATTAGCATTAGGTACCACAATTTATTTAAAGCAGTTGAGTAATTATTCCGCTTTCTATCCTATGAACATGCAACTTATTTATTACTAAAAGTTTGGGAGTTTTTTAAGTGTATCCTTGAAATAACATTGGGGACTATATCTTTGTCATCATCTGAGTTTTAAAATAAGTATTTTACAATAAGTAATTCTGGTATACAGGCAAAGAGGAAAAATTGGTCAATGCTATAGATATTCAATAAACTGTGATGCATCGTCTTACAGGAAAGGACCAAAAATCCTTAGGCACGAAATAATGTATTGACAATTTGTGTTTACACAAGTAGAATTCAATATTCAGCATAATTAAATTAGAAATTGATAGCTTGAGCAAAACAAAACAGCTTTTCATATAAAATTTAAAACGGGTGAAGCTACTTTGCTTTATTGTGGCACCAGGTGGATCAGGGTGCTTGGCTCAGAGTTATTTTCCAGCAGATCATCATAAAGTGACTTGTATGTGCTGGCCTTTCCTGTTATGCTGGGCTAATGAGGATTTATTCCCCACTTGCCTGTAGAGACTGCCACAGCTCCTGCTGTGTTGTTAGTAATGCCAAGCAGGTTAAGTTGCTCTCTCTAGGTCCATCCTTGCAAAAATTGCATCTTTTCTCTCCAACCACCTGTCCTTAGGGTATAGAAGGACAGGCTGAAAAGTGAACAGACTCTGGCTGCAGGTGGAAGTGTCCAGGAGCTGCGCAGGACTGGAGATTTTTCAGGCTTGTTCCTTGTACCTTCTTTAATAAGCTGGCTGTTGGACAGAAACACCTTTAACCTAGTTAAAAGTTATTCACTAGGTTTACATAATTTAAGATATAATTGGAGTCCTCTTTGGGCTGGGAGCATTTCAATTCCTCGCGCTTGGCAGTGGTCCGTAAAGGCATGTAAAATTGTGTGTGGAGGAAAAGAAACAATGAGATTCTTAAACACAATATTATTATTTTAAATGTAGTAGCACCATTTTAGATTAACTATCACTTCGGTATGGAAATTCTATTTTGGGATTAATGACTAAATCACAGACACCTCTAGCCAAAACAAATGAAAGTGTTGACGTGAGCACCCAGCAGAGCACAGAGTTTCAGTTTTAGGTCTGCCTTCCCACAGGAACACACGTACAGCTCTCATTAGTATTTGCAAGTTCTGTGTAGGTACCCAGGGAGGAACATTCACCACTTAAAAGCTAGGGGAAAATAAAAAAGAATCTGTTCTGGAAGTTTCCCTGCTAAAGCACTTGAACCTCATCTAAGGACCATTATGGGACAGAAGAAAATTCTGCAGCTGGTGAACTTTATGGCAAAGTTGCATTTCATCCTCAGACCGGTTGTAAAAAGACAAGTTAAAATAAATCTTCTACATTCTGCAGATGTGCAGACAATTCATGAATAAAATTTAAATCTGCAAGCAACCTATTATGTTATAATAACAAGTTAAAAAAATTCAAAGCAACCTGTATGCTGCTCGTTTAGAACCGCCAGCTTCTGCAAACAATGGCACCGGGCAGCCTCTCCTGACTTAGCAGAAGCAGTACTGAGCTACATAAATGTAGGTACTTCAGTGCTGTAAATTGTAGTTTATTTATCACATGGTAGAATTTCGGAGCCCAATCTGAGTCCAGGGGCTCACTGTATATGCACTGCCAGACAAGAACAAATAATTTCTATGTCAAAACATACACGACCTGCGTAGTTAGAACCAGAAAGGATGGTGAGAAGGAAATTCAACATACAGAGCTGATCTTCTCTAACTTTTAGTAACAGAGCTGTTACATAGTAAGTGCATGTACTAAATATTTTGAAACTAGATAAGAAATGTTTATTTAGAGAAGAAAAGTGGCCTAGCTGCTTCTGAGAACCACAGGCTGCATGACAATGGTGTAGCATGTTTTAGGTAATTCAGTTTTGCATTTCCTGAAAATGCACATGCAAGAACCTTCTTTGCAAAAACAATTATTTATCTTTGAAGGGTTCACAATTACCAGGAGCTCCAACACGTGTTGCATGTTTTCAGATATTCATCATGGGTTAGTAGATGAAAATGAGCTGCAGTAAGCTGTCAGAGACAGATGGATTTGAGCAGCAAGAAGTGCTGCTAGTAGACATTCATTGTCAGCCACCTCTGATGCTGATGTTGGAAGATGAAGAGGATTATTTGCACCAGCTTGTAGCTGCTCAGAGGAAAAATAACTTCTATGTATTTGCAGATTAGACTGGACAAAGGCTTTGCTTCTCTGAAGAAGAAAACTCCTTAATAGAACTTGCACTGAGGCTCTGAAATGCAGCCTGTTTGTATTTTTCCCTTGGCAGTGTTACAAAACCTCATCTCTCCCTGATCTGCATTTGAAGAGTCTTCATCTTTATCTCTTTTAGATATGGGACTTTTCCTCTTTAAGCACTTCCTCTGTTTCATTTGAGCACGGAGCTGCTGGGAGGCTTTTTTTTTCTTCCATCTTGAGCCTGAGCAGTAGTGCAGCTATTTCCTTTAGAGTGTCCCTGGTTTGTCATTGATGGGCAGTCGTATTTCCAAATGGACTGACTGCAGCTCTCCTGGGTGAGTCTGTTTTGTCCGATTGTGTCTTGGAGTAACACAGGGACAGGCTGCAGCTTTGTTTGTTCGTAGTCCTGCACATTCAGACACTCTGGTGCATTAAACAACTGCGCTGCGTGCATGGAGGAGGGCAGACATCTCATGGCACATGGAGTGTAGGCTTGTGGAACCACAGAATCACAGAATATCCTCAGCTGGAAGGGACCCACCAGGATAATTTCTAATACGCAGTTTCACGTGCAAAAGAATTATTTGGAATGTGGAACAATTAAGAAAGCAATGAAACTGTCTGGTTTTATTCAGGCACACATCATTCCCCTGGAATAGCTATTTCTGTGAGTGATGTGTCACTTTGATGCTTGCTGCACAACCCAATATTTTGGACTTTTGAAAAGACCATCACCTGATGCTAACAGTGCAGGCTTCCTGAGCCCATGATATCAAGAGGTGAAGAAATGAAGCTGGAACCTCTCCTTCCTTTCCCCTTCTTTCTCTACATCTCCCACCAAAATGCCAGTTCTAGGTCAATCAGCAATGAACAAACACGTGGGATCTCTAAATGGGATAAATGCATACAGTTTACTCATAACACTGGATCTGAGTCCAAAAATGGGTAATTAAACAATTTTTGGAGACTGATCTTCCGTTTTGCCCTACCTGCAATCTCTTTCTCCCCAGCTGGCTGAACAGCAGTGTGTATGTACTTGCAGATAATACAGGACATTTCTTTGAAGCTTTCCCTGCCTTTAATTTCATAGTTTATTTGTGGAAAATGTGATTATAAAGGCTGTGATTTCATAGAATCATGGAATGTTTTGGGTTGTAACGGACCTTAAAGACAATCTCTTTTCAGCTGCCTGCTGTGGGCAGGGACAAGCTTGCACTAGACCAGGTTACAAAGAAAATCAAAATCCTGGAGCAGGGGGGCAGAATCACCTCCCTTGCCCCGCTGGTCACGTTTCCTTCGATGCAGCCCAGGGTGCAGTTGGCTTTCTGGGCTGCGAGTGCACACGGTTGGGTCATTTTGAGCTTCTCATCAGCCAATTGACAACCAACTCAATTTGACAGAGGTTGTTTTCCCCTTGGATGCTCGTAAGACCAAAAGTGATTGCAAAGTGTCCACCACTTTATGCTTCAAAGACAACATCCTCTTTGTAGCTTATAAAATGCTATAAGCCAGGAATGTATTATGTGCATAAAATCTATGGCTCTCTCTTACATCCCAGCCATAATAGGTTTTTTTATGGCTCTCGTGCTCTTCCTCCAGCGAGCAGGAGAGTTGCCTGAAAACAGCCCCAAGTCTGTAGAGCAGAGGTGTGTGCACAGTCTGATTGAAGAAGAGCTAATATTGTCAGCTCTCTTGTTTTGGAGCCCAGCCTAAGAGGACTTTTTAATTCTCTGGTTAGAGAAAGAGGTGCCAGCTTCTTAAAGCCCTTTTACTTCTGAACTGTTACAGATGAAGATAATCTGAAACACAGTAAGTACTAATAACAGAGAGCACTGGACAGGAGAAGATTTCCTGTATGGGAAATTGCCCATCCACAGCATAGTAAAGATTTTATTCCTTTCATAAGTCAGGATTCTGAGTTCAACTAAAGCTTTTACAACTTCAGATTTTTATCCTACTGTCCAGCTGCCTCTGTTTCTTCTGGAGAACCAGTGAAGATTTTTCTGTTTGGAACACTTTTTCCATGCCTCAGCACCACACACCAAAGTGTATGCATATATTTTCTTACTATATGGTCAGAGTTATTTATTATTTAACCTGCTTGCAATTTAAAACAATGGCTAGTTTTACCTCTTCATGCTTACAGAGCAAACAGCAATTTCCTCACTGCTCAGTAGTACCAAACTCTTTTCCTCCTTCTTCCCCCAAATCAAAAGTAAATAGGATTTAATTTCATTCCCCCAGCCCCTAAGTTGTTCTGTCCCAATGGCACCATCACTATGATTATATTTAACAAGTTTCGTTCCTTACACTCTCAGAAATAAACACATTTACTAGCAATAACTTCACTGAATTTGTAGCCCTTACACTCAAGGACTGTGCCCTCAGGTTCTCTGTGCTTTTGCTGCAGAAAAATTGGACAAGAACTTCAAGTGGTGTAGCTGGAAAAAGAAGTACATTCCCAGTATCTTTTTCTTTTCTCTTAAAAAAGCAATAGAAATTATTTCAGTGGCACACAAAAAGATTTGTGTTGCAGAATAGCTGGAAAGCAGGTTTCCCTCAATTTGTATTCCTGACAGCTTCCATATATTCAACTATCAAAACCTATTATGAAGAGCTGTATTGTAGTGTAGATAGATTTTCATGCTTGTCATAATACAGATTTATAGGTAAATTTGCCAATGATATGTTCACTGTCATATTTCTGTGTTTCTTACAGAAAATATTCTTAATGATAACCACGAAGTTACGTATCCTTACCATGTAGGACTGAGTTTATTTGGTTGCTCGGTTTTAAGAAGAATGTTTTAAATTAACAGGGGTTTTTCAGTTTGGAGCAAATTTAGAAAAACAACATTTAAACCAAAAGTAATTTGCTGGGCTAGTTGCTTTCTACATCCTGTTTTTTTAATAAGGTATGCACGGTCCAACAAGCTTCTTCATATGGCTTCCAGTGCTAGATTTTTCCTTCTTTCCATTTGTAGTGACTTGTACAGCCGATGTTAGCAGCTTATTCTGGAATGAATTTTAACAGGTTGATTTAAAAACACCCCCCTTGATTCCCATTTGAGCTCTAGGTTTGAACTCAGGGGTTGTCTTTAAAACCTAAAAAAAAAAAACCAGCTCTGTGTGTTTTTGCTAGAAAATCTCCTGATGAAAGGAGTAACTTCTTCCATTTCTCCAGTGTTTTAGTTCTCATCCTGTTCTCCCTCCTGTGTTTCTCCGTTCCCTGTTATTACGTGAAATGAGGCTGAGTGTGGGGTGACCATGGAGTTACAGAGAGGGAGCAGGAAGGAAAGGGACGGAGGGTGGATGGGAGGTCACTCCTTTGTTTCAGAACTGATGTTTAGGTTTTTTTTGTCATCAACAGGACATCTTAATAACAATAATTTTGTTGTTTAATTTATTTTTTTTTGGTCACAAAATTAGAATTCAAATTCTTGGTCTCTTTAGTTCAGCACTTGGGAATATGAAGCCTCGAGAATATCAAGAAGAAAAAGCCAAAAGGTTTTTTTTCACCTGCAGAATCAATAGTTGAGGTGTCCCCAGTTCCTCCCACCCCATAAATAGCAAACCCATCTGGGGTGGGGAGAAGGAAGAACTGAGGGCACAGCCCAGTTTTGGGACTCAGGGTTGTATCACACCTGTGGTGACACATCTTAACTCCCACTAATACACAATAGTGCCACTTCTCACATGCACAAGTCCAGAGGCCAACACCTGTGGGGTACAAGAAATCACTGCTGTTATCTTTGAGCTCTGACTAATTTCCTTTCCAAACATAAAAATGACATCAACTGTCGACTGAAAGACAAACTTGGTGATGCCAAGCGGGAAAAGAAATCCAAGTTGAAAAATGTTACCCCCTCGCAAGGAAAAGTCCGTGAGAGTGCTGGGAGTGCCCTGGGCCACACCAGGAAGACTCAGTGCTTGCAACTGGGACAGCTCAGCCAGCACACCCCGTTGTTGGGTGTGGACTGGACCCGCGGGCGGCTGGGGAGCCACCCAAAAAGTGCCTCTGTGTGAGAGGTGAGACAGAGGAAAACTGCTGTTCCCATCCCACGGGGCTCTCCCAGGGCCAGGAGCTGCACAGTGTGACCTTTCTCTGCAGGGACCTGTAAGACCTGGTTTCCAAAGGGACTCCTGTTTGTCCACTGGAACCCAAGGCTTGGTTATGGTCACTGAATGCTGCCAGTACAGACAGCACCGAGGTACCTACACTGTGGTGGGGCAGGAGTGAGCTGGAGCTGCTCACAGCCATAAACCTGCTGCATGTAAGATTTCTGTGAGATCTCTGCACCCATTTCTGCATTCATTTGCCCCTCCTAATCACTCCCTGTGATGGGTTCCATCATTGCTTCTGGTCTAGGCTACTAGCACGGGCGAAAACCCTGCAAATTAGCCAATTTCTGAGACACAATACAGAGAATCCCTGCTGAAGGTCTTGTGCTCTGAAGAAAAAGGCTCCTCTGACTAGATTCATACCTTTCTGGTTCCATTCATCTGGGATTTTTCTGTGCTTCTTTTCCCAAATTGCCCTGCAGGTTGAACTATGGCTCCATGTCCTCTGTTGTTCAGCTCCAAGTACAGTGCGTACTGTGGCAACAGCGTTCAAGATGAACCCAAATTAGGTCTGTGTCTGCAAGGGAGACAAAATAAAAAGAGCTAACTAGTTTAATTACTCCCCATTCAGATGTAATTCAGTTGCATTGCACTAAGAAAAATAAACGCTGCTGGGATGTTATGAGACAATTAGTAAGATAATGGAAAATAGTTAATATCCCTCATGTCTGTGAAAGAATGCTCCCCCCTCTGCTTCAGAGTAGCCTTGAAAGGGTTTTCTGAATTGTACTTTCAAGCAAGAATATCTTTTTCCTTTGGAAATACTAACAAAATCCTGCCACAGTACAAAATGGTTATTGACAGTTTGGAAATCATAGAGTTCAAAGAAATCACGTTGGTCCTGAGCCAGCCACAGGGTGCAGATCCAGATGCTGTGAGGATACCCTTCCATTGGGATTAAGGAGTGATTGGTACACTTTCTCACTGAGCAGTTCTGATCATGCCTTGTGTTTCCTTGCAGGCACATCCAAATGAATCCTTGGCCACCGTAGCCATTCCAAACATCTCACTCAAAATGCGTCACACGTATCTTCCTTTTTTAGGTGCAAGACTGAGGACTTTTTCCTCTTCCACTGTCACAGCAAAGTTAGAACAGCAAGTTTGCCAGTAACTTGCCAGTTTATCTTCCCAGCACCTGCCAGCCATAAATGCATTTGCCCCTTGGCTACAGGGTCTGAGACTCAGGCTCTGATTGCAGCTCCTCTGTGGCCCCACTGAGTGACCTTCTTCAAGCTGTGCCCTCTCCCTGTGCCTCGGACACTTCTGCACCGTAGGGATAATGATTTCTGACTCTTTGTGAGTGTGTTTTATTTCCTACAGTAGAGTAGCAAATTATCCTGGCTTTTGCCACTGTGGAAATTACCAGCTGCCAGCACCCACGGGCACAGCAGGGTGAGCTTGAGCACGTGTGGGCATTAATGCAGATTTCCTCATTTCTCATGTTTTGAAGTCCTTCCCTTGGGGTCAGGAGTTTAGGGATTTTTTTAGTCTCTTAGATGTGGAACTCCTATTAAAAGTCAACTGCCCTGCACGACTCGATCAAAAAAAAATCCTGTTTAATGTGAGATTAGTTTAGGCTTTTGTACTTGGTTTCCTTGGGACTCTAATGGCAGTCTGACAAAGCAAATCACCCCTGAGAACGTCTGGGTTTCACATAAATGTAATCCAATTACCCCAGTCTAGGCCCGGCAGAACTATTTGGGCCGAGGTATCCATCAATCCAGGAGAAGTACAATATACTGCACTGAAAAGAAGGCAGATTGGGCATATTTCTTAATAGCATAACACAATGCAATTGCCAAAGGAAAGGCATATGCTTCTGTCCCACATTACACAGAGCCTGGACTGAGTAATTTGGGGAGGGGGGGAGGAGAGTGAAGTCCTTGCAGGAAGGGATTTTAGAGGTATCTTCCCTGGAGGCCAGTTTTGTAAAGGCATACCATCTGGTGCATTCAAAATGCAAAAAGATTTGTTCTTCAGAAGTCTGAGCCAGGGATAAAAGTCCATCCCTGCCAGGGATGGCTTAGCAGTATCCAGAGAGAGGGATGAGTTTTATCACAAGCAACGAGATTCCCCTTTTCCTCCGCCCTTAACCTCTAATTCAAACATCAAATAGACTGATCTTACTGTAGCTGCTGCTTTCTGTAGCGAAAGTTTCTGATGTCCTTGCTTACTGTGAGCTGAGCAATGAACTGTTTCATTACCATTTCTGCTTTGCTTCCAGGCACCTTCGTTTTACACAGAGGTCGGAAAGGGGTTAAACGCAAATGCTGACATTATCCCAGGCACAGCCTGGGCTGGGGCTCTGAGTGCCTGCTTCTCCCTCGCTCGCCTTCAGCAGCAGCCAGCCTGACTCCTGTGCTGCAGCAGCTCACGGATGCTCTCAGCACCAGCCTCAGCATTGGCACCCCTCAGGCCTGAGCCGCAATGATTGCGTCTCCTTGCAGAATGAAGCCGTTTTTGCCCTCTGCCTCGCGGGGCAGATTTCAAATTGCCTGTTGGAGGAATGGGGGGACGTTTAGCTTGCCTTGGAGACACTCTGGCTCCGTCGATGGAAGCCCCCAGTGCATCACTGTCCCAGCCAAAGCTCTGTGCAGAGGCTGGGGGCCTGTGGGAGGCACCCTCTGGCTCATCCCTTCTCCAGGCAGAAGCCATTCAGGGTTTACAGTGTGCTTAGTGCTCCCACTGGGTGGGCTCAGGCTGGGCACAAACTGACCAACAGAATATGCCGAATAAGTAGAATTTAAGATTTTACAACAAAAGACGGTGTAATCACTGAATAAGAAGACATTAGTGCTTCATGCCTGAACACTGGGAATGTGAAGACAATCCGCAGCTCCTGGCGTATCTCATGGCTGCAGGCTGAGTTTCCCTCTGGAAGCTGGGAGCCATAAGACAGGAATCTTGAAATACTGAGAAATTATGCTAATCTCCAGCTATTAGTGCCATGTATATCTTTGCCTACATAAAAGCAGCAAAACAAGAGCTGTGGGCTGCAACTGCTGCAGCTCAGTGGAGCATGATGCTCCTGTGGCTCCCAGGTCCAGGTATGCTCTGTGCACAGGGATGTGGTCTCCATGGATGTAGCTGGCAGCCCTGCTCCTTGCTATTTATGTCTGCAGAGCTTTGAACTTGTCTTTGTTTTGTTAACTTGAACTTCTCTTTAACATGCGGCAAATCGATGTGCTCGTGAGATCCAAGCGCTGCCAAACCTCTTTCAGATGCGGCTTTTTGGTCCAGTCAGGTGTAAAAGAAAAACTAACCTCAATCAATTACTTTATTTAAAAACACATCTTTTATTGGCTTTTCTCATACTGGGAGAAAAAGCCTGTCTGCCAAGTAGAAGAAGCCTGTACAACCTCATCTTCCACAGGTACTTCTGCAAGTGAGAAACTCATAAAAAGTAACTTCTAGTCTATTCCTTTTAATTTCTTCTGCTCTTCCTCCAGATTTGTGGATAGACCTTCCTGCGTCTTTGAAGCTTAATAGCTTTAACCTCATTCCAGTTTTCCTTCAATTTGGGCTCCTAATGTGTAACATCATGTACCTCAGAAAGCAATAACTCACCAGAAAGTTATTGGGCATCTTCCTGACGCCCTCTACTTAATGGGTGCTTCAGCCTTGAAGAAGCAGGAGGAGTCCTAGTGGTGATGCTTTTGCTTTGTGTTCCCTTTATTTGTTCCTCATTGATCTCCAGAATGCATTTGCTGCACTGTTATTGAGTTCTAACAGCTCCCACATGAAATGTGCTTTTGTCACTAATTTTGTGATGTTTTCTTGGTTAAAAGCTTACCTGGGTATAACTACCCTTTCTAACATCAGCCACAGCTTCTGCCTTGCCCATCTTATTCTTGGCAATGGAAGGAGAGGAGACAGCACAAGAGCAAAATCTGATTTCTTACTATGATAACCTATGTGACCAGGAAAATTACTGCAAAATATATGTGTAACAGAGGAGCAGTGATAACAGAGCCCTTGCACTGTCCTTTGTGTGGCCGTGGTGGGGCTGGCTCTTATGAATAAACCAAATTATTTCAGCTGGGGCTTCTTCCTGGTAAATCTCCCTTTCCTACATTCCCTGTTCTTTCCCTTGCTTGGAGGATCTTTGTGCACTCAACAGAGCTCGAGAGCTGAGGAAAGCTTATTCAAATGTGACTTGTATGGTCAGGTTAAAGAGTGCTCGTTGCTTTCTCTATGTCTCTGTTCCCCTTCACACCTGCCCCGACCGATAGAGCACTGTGTCAGCCAGGCTAAAGGAGCGTAGTCACTATCAAACTTGGAAAAATGTATTAAAGCCCTCTGAAAACCTATTAAAGGTCAGGTTAGAAGCAGTGTTATTCTTCACCTGCCTATTCCTTTTAAGCTGTTTTCTAACCATCCATGTTGTAAATATCTCTGACCCAGAGGAGTGTTTCAGGTGGAAGCCAGAGCAAAACAAAAAATGTGGCTTAATTTAAAAGTCTTCCTGGGAAAAAATGTGTTGACAATTACAGCAAAATGCCAAAGGATCATTAAGTGCTGTAAATATCCTGTTAATAAAACAGTTATTTAGAGTGGTTAGCCTTCATTTGCCTTGCTGTGGGAAGGACATGTGATTTAAAACTTTCTTTTCCCTCTGTCACCTTGAGTAAGGAGGACCTGGCAGATTAATAGTGAGATGGTGAAGGGGAGAACTGGTGAGAAAGGCTGTTGCTAGAATAAATTACCCTGAACTTCCCACTTTAGAAGTCAGCACTGCTGCTCTTCACCTTCCCTTTGTGGCACCCTTTCCTCCTTAGCACTGAGAAACCCTGCAGAGGTTTGTTGAGGGCTCAGCACAAGGGTAAGCTGCTTTTTAGTCCTTTTTTTCCCCAGGCTCCTTTTGAGTGATGTGGGGGCCTTGAGTCATTTCAGCTGAGAGGGTCAATTTTCCCTTCTATCTCTGGGGCTGTAACACTTCCAGAAGTCACTGAACTGTTGTTGGCAATGAGCAGGAAAGGTGTAGGATGTTGATGTGCGTAAATGCCAAGGCTGTAATGATAAAGCTTTCCTTCTGTGTCGTTCCTCCCTGGGAATGCTGGAGACAGGCAGGACATTTCAAGTGTCTGTAATTGAAGGCATTAAGGTTTTACTCGGTTCTGCTTAAATCAGTGGTCTCAAACATATACTCTCCTGCAATTATATATTGCTCCATGCTTGATTTTATGGTTCTGCTGCCATAAACTTCTGCGGGAGCTTTTTCAGGCATAAGAAAATCTGAAATGTACAGATCATTAGAGGAAGTATTGAACCATTTGCTTGTAGAATAGACATAGATTAACTGGGAACGGATCGGTGCACTTTTATCACATAGCATCGATAGTAAGACTGAACATTTCTTTGGGATAAAGGAAGAAATAATTGTTTGTGGTTACAAGGAGATGAGGGACAGCTTAAGAGAGCATGGTGTGAGAGGTACAACAGCCTGCATCCTCTAAGCAGGAGTGAATATTTGAAAGCAGAGTTCAGTCCTAGTTGATATGAAATTTCAGAAGTGAAAAAAACCCACTGAGGCAGTGCATAGGGAAAAGAGACTGGCCCTGAGCTGCACTTTTCCCCCTCACCTGCCCGGCTGCTGGTGACTTGCTCTCTGTCACCCAGTCTCTGTCCCCTGGTTTGGTGCTGGGAAGGAGTTGCCCTCCCCTCCTTCCTCCACGCTGCCAGGGCAGCAGGGATCGATTCAGAGGGAGAGTCCCACAGCCCGTGTTTATTGAGCGGGTCGGACTAGGAGATTGTGGTGGTTCATTCTGCCTTTCTAATCTAATAACCTGCTTTTATCCAGTTACCCTCTGGACTTTTATTTTGAGCTACTCTTCGATCAGAGCACAAACAAATGATAGAAACCCTCAATGACAGCATGCCAGAGGAAATGCTACAAACCCAGAATTAATTGGAAATATATATTCCAAGAGTGAGATATGGACCTTTTTTCTAATAGACTTAGACTTGGATATTATTACTGAAATACTGGCAAATTCACACATCAATGTAAATTGTCTTGCTGCATCTGTCAACAGGCACCTAAAGCAGTAATAAAGGCAGAATAGCTCCTCATAAATATCCAATATCCTAATTATCAGAGCTTGACTTAACCAATGGCAGGGTAATAAAAAATGAGATTTTTTGATCTTTTGCCATGACAAATGCATACTTTATCCTTTGAAGACTGACTGCAGTGTCACAACTTTTGTGGCAAATAGAGCATGAAGCATATTGTCAAAAATATGGTTAGGGAATATGAAGCCACTAAATATTTTATCTTCCTGGCAGTGTACTAGGAGAAAAGTATAAACCTTAAATCCATCAGGTTCCTCCTCCCACCTCCCAAACTCTTTTAATAATATAGAAATTCAAGTTCCTAGAGAAAAGCAATACATCCATTTTCCAGTGTGCTTTGATATAGTGTGTATCATGAATTTTGCAGTGTTTGCATTGGGGTTTAAAATGTCATCAGTGTATATCTCCAGGAATTGTTTAGCAGTCACACATTACGAACGTCCATTTTTTTCCTTTTTACTTCCCAGTCAGGGTGTGCTGGTTGGATGCAAACCTCTTCTGACTGGGTGTCCCAGGGGTGGTGAGACATGGGGGGCCAGGAAGGGGCCCCAGGGAGGGACAAGAGGTCACATTACACTTTGAAGGGAGATGGATGGAGGGACTCCAGGAGCAGTGGGATCCATCCTATTTTTTTTCCTCAGGTGGCCATTGCTGTGGTTGGGAGCACATGACTTGCTCAGTAAATTGGTGAAAATCAGTACTAAAGCACTGAATCTATACTAAGCACCTGGATATATGCTGGAGCTCACATTTTAATTTATTTAATTTATTAAAACAAAGCACCTTTTTACAGTGTAATCAGGATGTCATCCTACATGGCAAAGATACACTGGGCCCTTGAGCGCTGACATTCACCTGACCCTTGTACAAAGGTGCTGATGAGAAAGTGTCTGGGCCATAAAATAGTTTTCTGCTGTTCTTTCCTAGCTAAAAGGAAAAGGGTATGTGTGTGCAGAGCTGTGTCATGTACACAGCTCCAGGTACACAGCTAAAATCCCCACCTTTCTGCTCCCCAAGAGAATGGGTTTTCTGTTATGCCACCGATGTAGGGACAAATTATTTCAGTGTGCTAAGTCCATTCCTGCTTTATAAGTAGGAATCTTTAGATGTAAATGCTGCCTTTTCTCTCCTTGGTTTCCTTGAAACAGCCAAATGGAAGCTTCCCAGACTCACCCCACATGCGGCTGCAGTCACAGTCTGTGTCAGAGTGATGGGGAGGAGGACTGGCCTTCCTCCTGGTGAGCACATACGGGGCTCACATCCTCCTTGCAGTCTCAGTGTTTCACTCAAAGTGTCAAAATCCTTTGCATACATTTATTTCTTGAGGAATACACCACGTACAGATCTTACTGGTGAACTCTGATCTTCTGGTGTAGAAATTTAAGTGCTTTGTACAACAGTGGTGGCATAAAAATACTGCATTCACTACACTCCACATGGTTTGCAACAAAAAGGATTTCATAGTCCTGTTTTGACAACAGTGCTTTTGGGGAATGTTGCTCTTTTGGTGACAAAAGCTTACAGATGAGTGTGGATGAAGGAGCAGAATCCAATTTTTCACAACTTAGGTGAAAACCCCTCCTTTTCCTAACACATCACTCATGCTCCAAGTGCGTTCGCCTCTCTATTTTAAAGCACAAGAATGCAGAACAGGCAGGACAGCAGTGAGACTACATCCTTTAGAGAAAGGATAGTCTATCATCTTGTCTCTGGCTTTATGCTCCCCGTTGAACAAATCTGCCAACATGACACTGGATACTGATGAGCAATTTGTATGGTTATAAAAATATTGGCAGCACTCCATTGTTTTGCTATTTAATTCTTAATTTACATTTTTAATGTGCTGTGTCCTCATTCATATTATAGGTTTTACTCTTCTGTGTACATCTATAATAGAATGATTTTTTTCTAAAAATTAATTATGAATACTAAAGAGCTGTTACAATTGCACTGTGTTTGAATTAAGGACTGTGCCTGTCTTTTAAGATATGCTTCCTTAGGAACGGAGTACATCTGCAAGGGACAGGGGAAGATGGAGTAGGTACAGAATAGGTGTATTTTCAAATGTTCTGCCTGAGCTACAGATTGTCTTCCACTACTCAGACTGGCAAAAAAAAAAAAGTAATAAATGATGGGGACTGAAGGCCCAACCTCTAAATGGCCTGTCTCAACGTATTTATTAGTTTTCCCTCCCTCCCTCCTCCTCAAGCCCAGTTTTTGATGAGGAGGATGACGTGGATTTTTGCCAGCCCAAGGAAATAAAGGGCTTAGCAACAGTACCTTCACTCTCTGTATCCAAGCAGTGTTTTTGAATCGCTGTGTCCAGTAAAACTTTTTTACTGGACTATGATTTGCGCTGGAACTGAGCTGCTGGTAAATGGTTTGGTTTCCTCCTCCAGAACAACTTGCCCACAGGAAGCATCCTAATATGTGTGTATTTTAGTGCTGCATTCCCACAACACGGGAGCTGTTAGGGGAGGGAGGCAGGGAAATACCCTGTCCTGCCCTGTCCTGCCCTGGGGAGCTGCAGCCAGGAGCTGCACAGGCACCACCTCCGGCGTGGAAAACCAGGGGTGCAGCGAGAGAACTGTCTGCAGGCACTGCTTCCATTGCACAGGCTGTCATTCCCAGTGATTAATGACTTACGGAATAGCAATGCAGTGAAATCATTGACAGTAGGTTTAAAGTATTGTTTAAGGACTCTGAACCCAGAGAAATAACAGCAATCAAGTTTATGTGGCACAGGCTTATAAACCTGCTGCTGTGAGAAGCTAGTGCAACACACAGGAAGAGAAAATGAGTGTGTCTGCACAGAACACCTCAGAGCTCCTGCACCAGTGCTGTGCTTCCCGGGCCCTCAAAAGGAGTGGGAAGCCTTCTTATTCCCAGTGCTTTGCTCCAGCAGAAAGCTTTGCATCTGCCATGAAACCTGGCAGCTTTAGGGCCCCTCTCAGGAGTGCAGGCTTTCCCCCAGTGGGGACCTTGTGTGTGCCTGCTCAAGCACAGGCAGCACCCCAAGAGGGAGCAGCACAAGCAATTTCTGCTGTGTCATCACAGAGGGACTTGCAGGAATACTTGGAGCAACTCACCAAGAGTAGGAATTGGACTAGAAAAAGGTTTTTACATATACATGCAGAGCCAGGCATTTTTATGAGGACATATAAAGTTGAGGTTGAGATTGAAGGGCTACAGGGAATGGGAACCAAATTGTTCAATAGAATCAAGATTCTGCATCCTGGACAACTTTGCTTGGATCACTGGAGATCTGTGATGTATATCTTGGACCCTATATGCTCATTGTATGGATATATATTCTTAACTAATTGTTTAATGCTTTGCTTTCTTTTACGATTAGTAGTCACAACACTGCTAAAAATAAAAGTGTGTGTGGTTTATGTCCAGATTTGGACTTCTCTTTAATCTACCAGCTTTTTGAAGGCATTGGTGGGGAAAGAATTGGGGCATCCTCTAACTCATAAGAGGAGTTTGCCATCTTGATGCCACTTTATTTTTATGGTTTTGTTCTAAACATCTGTTTATGAAAAGAAAAAAAAACCATTATCCAAGAGAAAATACACAAGCCCCAATGGAAGTCTGTTCTCTCCTACGTGATCTCATATAATCATACTTTTTTCAGAAACATTAATAGATTGTTTGGGAATTTTTGAAAAGTGCCTCTTTCAGTGGCTTTCTTCTTGAAAGCTGTGTAAGTGCACAGTGGGAATTGTGAGTGGGATACTGGAGAAGAGCTCTCTGCAGACCTGCTGCTTTCTTTAGGGCGTTCCCAGCACTATTTGGGGGTCTCGGCTGGGATGGGGCACTTCCATCCCGCAACGTGCAGCGGGTCTCCCTCCTTCCCGGCGTGAGAGTTTGCCAGAGGTGGGGTGGAAGGAGAGCAGAAGGAGCTGAGAAGGCACAGCCCCTCCAAAGGGCTCTGCTGGCTCCGCTCCGCCGGCTGAGGCCCCGGGAACGGCAATTCCCGGCGGGCAGGAGCGCCCGGCAGCGCTCACAGGGGATGCTCCTCCCCAAGCAGCCGCCTGCAAAGCATCCAGGGCTGGAGGGAGATGCAGTGGGAAGGGTTTATACCTGCTGCTTGTGCTTCCTCCAAGAAAATAGATTGGAAATGCCACCCTCGGCTCCCTGGACAAACACACTTTAGCTTCCTCCGAGCTGCGTAGGGTGTAATAAACTGTTACTGCAGGGAGTCTACCCGGTGCTTTAGTTTTAATTCAAAAGATGTCTTTAATCTTCCTGTTGCTTTGTGTAAGTTGTAAATTACACAACCCTGCAGAAAATTATATGTAAAGTAGGATTATGATTCTCATTTTTATTTTGAAGCTGGCTCTGCATGGTAAAAACCGATTCTCACGGTCACTTAATTTTTCATTTACTCTCTGATTTGCATTTCGTGTACTAAATTCCTTAAAATCTGGGCGGATTATTGCAATGTGGGTATTCCAAATTTATTTATAAGCAAACTAGCTCAACAGATGCTGTAGACATGAACTATAAATGACCATAACTGTTGGGCTGACGTGCCAGAGGCTGTTCCTGTGCAGAGCAAGAGCTGCTGCAGGGCAGCAGGGTGCTCGTACTACAGAGAGACCACAGCAAGTGGCATCCCCACATCCCTCGGGGAGTTGGACAGGGTTCAGGGAAGGTTAGGACTCAGATTTTTGAAGCAGCACTGCAGACTTGTATGGGAAAGCAATACTGGGAGTGAAGAGGACACAGCAACACATGGAGCATCTCAGAAACTTGAGACTGGCTGCAACGCCTGTTGGTGGTGGCAGTGTCGGGGTAGGGCAGTGGCTTGAGAATGTTTAAGCTTTATTTGAGTTCTTACTGAGTTCTGCATTTCTCTGCATCCTCGGTGTTCACTGCTTTAGGGTTTGCAGTGGCTCTGATGGGGGAAGGACAATGCAATGGGTGAGCTGAGAGGCACAGGGCTTTCCTGAGGGGTGAACTTGAGGTGGGAGTGGGAACAGAAATCAAAAAGAGGAGAAGAATAATTAAAAATCCTGAGAGGACATTGTCCCTGATGCTCCAAGATCCCTGCAGGCAGCAGTGTGTGCTTGGGGTGCTGTGCTGGCCAGCACACACATTCTTCTGGGAAGTTCAGCCTCTCCTTGCTGTTGCTTTCCATCTAGCATTGGAGCTACGGCACTATTTGGATCTTTTGTCTAAAATGAGAATAAAAAACCCCTCACCTCCAGGTACCATGCAGTGCCATTCGATTGCCAGCTCTGTGGGACTGCAAACTGGGTGCTGTGGTGCTGCGAGGGAAGTGGAAAGGGGAAGTAGGAATGACTCAGTGAGGACATAGGGATAACTCTCAGCGGCAGAGTGGAGGGTGAGGGGTGCCCTGGGTGAGACTCAGGGAGTACCTACAGCCTGTGCCCACAGCAGCCTGAGCACTGTGCCCTGCACAGGATCCTTATCATTTCTCCCTTACACAGAATGCTTCCCACTACTCCTCTCTCCTTCCCTGTCCTATATCCTGACACCCTCTCTGATGCCCCAAGGCTTACAGCTCCTGCCTCTGGAAAGCACAGAAAGGAAGCTCAGGTTTAAGTGATGGAAGGAGTGCAGCTGCACATCCTGAGCAATGGAGGAATCCTTGGCAGTCTCTGAGTCAGAGGGTCCCAAACAGCACGTGTGAAATCTTCCAGGGACCATTCCCGTGGCGGGGATGGATGAGGCTGGCTCTGCCTCAAGCGGCAGAGGGAGAGATGCCTTGTGTGTCTGTGTCCCAGGAATACATAGAGGCGTGAATGGCAGGGAGGACAGGAGGAGAAGTAAGGAGGCTCAGTAGGAAAGGAGAGGAAGTGTGGGAGACGAAAAGGAAATAACTAATTGCAAGAAGAGAAAATTTAGCATAGCACAATGGGCACTAGCTCAAGTAATGTGAAGACCTTCAAGTACTTTCTGAAATTTTCATATTAAAATAATATAAAGTACTGCATTATTTTGCTGCTAATGTTGAGTGCACCTTGAATGTTTTCTGATTGTTAGGGATTTCTTTTTTCACCCGCCACATAGGTTGAAGGTTTTGTATTTAATCTTTTCCTTCTTTCCTTTCCCTTTTTCTTCCTTCCTCACCCCTCCTTCCTCTCTCACTCTCACTCTCTCTTTCTAATTTAAGCTAAATTGGTTCAGCTGTTTTTGATTTATGCAAGCATGGGGAAAATATGTTTTTCCCATAACTTCAGAATAAAATATGTGCACACTCATAAGTCTAAGCTGGCTGGAACTAGCGATGTCAAATTAGCTTGTTTATAGCCCTCACTGGGGAGTTCCAAGTTTTGAAGAAAATTGGTTCGGTGTTTTTTGAGTTCTGAATGCGCTGGAAGTCAGCGTTTTCATGTACACACATTAGGTGGGGTTTGTCTGATTTTTTTCTCCTTCCCCTAACGCTTTTAGCCTGAATCAGCTTTGAGCCTTTGAGCATGCATTGCTAGGAGACTTTTACATTCTGCTGAAGTGCTAAAGCACTTTGGTCACACATGGGTGCAGAGAGCAGCACACTTTCCTTCCTTCTAAGCAAACGTGTGTAAGAACCAAAATGCAGTGGGGAACCTTGAATAATGCAAGCCTGGTGTTTCTAATGCAGCATTAACCATGGGAAACAGTGAGTTTTCAGGAGGGTTGGACTTGTTTCAAAGACCTCTACCACAATGTTTACAGCAGCTGCTAAATGCTGACACGCTCTGTAGCACACGGTATCAAACAGGTGCACAGTACCCTATAGGTGCTTTAGATGCAGCCGTGCGTGCCACCCTGATGTGCCTGCTTGCTTTTGGGGGAGCCCTGGCGTACCAGCCCCGTGCCCATCCCTGGGGCTGAATTTGTCACTGCAGCACCAGCCGTGGCCTCAGCAGCCTGGCCACAGCTCGGACCCTGCTGCTCTGCCCCAGGACTTGGACTCGCTGCTGGTACAGATCCTGCTTTGGACGGGTATTGGCTGAGGTTAACGCTGGGAAGGCTAAAAATAACAGGCAAATTAACCTGACCATACAGCCCCTACGCAGCTTTTTAGCAGCTCCTGGCCTCCTTGCTTAGAAAGAGCTTTGCTGGGTGAAGACCCTGTTCTTCCTGAGGCTGTGCTGCCAGTGAGCAAATCCTGGTGCCAAGCACTACCTTTTCCACTGGGATGCTCAGGCTTCAGGACCACAACCTTCTGAATCTTAGCATTCCCTTATTCATGTCTGTACACATTATTTCCTTCCTCCTCTGTTTAAGCTGATCCCTGTCTGTCTTCAAGTGCAAGCAGGTGGTGGTACAAAATTTATCAGGGACCCCTATTGGCACAAAACAATTCAGAGCTGTTTTCTCTGGAGAGGTTGCAAGCAAAGGAGTTGAAAGCTGTCTCGCTTCCTCACTTCACTACTCTGCTGCAGCCATTGAGTGGAAGCCCTGATGCCTGCCCCCGCCCCTTTCCTCCCTACAGTCACCCAGGACAGATGAGGTAAGAGGGGAGGATCACTGCTGGCAGAGGAAAGGGAATGTCAGGCTTGAGGCACCTGGTGAAAACCCCTGTGAGAGCAAAGACAAGTCCCAGGGAGGATGGGGTTCAGGATTTGAGGGGCACAGAGGGCACGCAAAGGATGCTGGACAGCAAAGCGTGTCCCTGTCCGTGCACACTTCGGCGCCTGCTCCCAGTCCCTGGGAAAACACCTTTATGCTGCAGCGTTTAACTTAAGTGGCTGCATTTGTGTGTCCAGGAAAGTGATCCAATTTTGTGCTGTGTTAATGTGCTGCATCTGCAATATAAAATCTGAGAGCTGACCTGTGGCTCGGAAAGACATTCCTTGAAATCGTGGTGGGTGCGTTTGATGCTTGCACGTAACAAGTTATTGGTAGGACATCAGCATCACCTGCCTCTGTGCAAAGTGACAGAGGGCAGGTTTGGATTAGATATGAGGGAGAAATTCTTCACTGGGAGGGAGATGAGACACTGGAACAAGTTGCCCAGAGAAGCTCTGGGTGCCCCATCCCTGATTTCAAGGCCAGGTTGGACGGGGCTTGGAGCAACCTGGGCTAATGGAAGGTGTCCCTGCCTGTGGCAGGGGGTTTGGAACAAAATTATATTTAAAGTCCTTTCCAACCCAAACCATCCTGTGATTCTGTGAAATGCATCCAAAATCCCTCTCTATCATCGTTAACATTTATCATTGCTAATGAAATTACTTACTTAATCATTTTAACCTTGATGCTACCCTGGATAAAAGACCTACGATGTCTCTGAAAGGAATAACTACACATTTGATACAGTTGAAAAGATAGCACTAATTTATTTTAGTCTGATTTATGATGAGTACTGAGCTGCATGACGCACTCTGTGCTGCTCTGTACATCATTTAGGGCCCATAGGATAAATAATTGCTGTGCTCACCACCCCAGAAGCTGCTTGTGGGGCACTGTGTGTGGTGTCGTGATTTCAGTTTCCAAAAAATATGGGTGTGCTCCCACCACGAGGAGATGCTGGAACACAAAAGGCTGAGAGGGCTCCAGCAGGGTGGGAGAAGAGACCAAGGGGCTTCTGGAGTGCCAGGTGTCAGCTCCATTGGAACAATAGAAAAGGCTCAGTCAGGATTTTACACACTTATTTTCTCTTCAAGAGAAGTCACCTCCAAACTCTTTCCCCTTCTGGCCACCAGAATGACTGTCCAGGGCCCAAATTTCCTCCATAAAGGTGCCCTGGTTTAAAAGCTGCCTTTGTAATTGTGCTGGGCAGTTGTGAGGGAGAAACGAGACACGCTGCATTATTTTTGGATCTTAATTTTAATTTAGGACGGCTTTTTCAGCCATACCTTAATCACATAGCGCATCTCCAATCTGCAGAGGGGACTGGATCATTAGGATAATTAGCAGCCATTAAGAGTATAGGATAATATCACTATAAAGCTCTGCAGATGTTCTGTATTCTTCAAGTCTCTGTCAGAGGAGGAAATTTAACATATGCCAAGTCCTGTCAGTGATGTCTACTTTATTCCTGTAGCATATAGGAAGCTTGGAGGGATTCGTCAAGCTAGACTCAGAATACTTTTTCCTTCCTTGTTTCAGAGAAAAAAAGGGTTTTCTTCTAAAAAATCAGTAATTTTTCTCTCGCTCCATTACCCCCTCCCAGTATTGGGACTCAGAGGTATAAAACCACAAGCTCTTGCCAGTTGTTATTTCTCACTGAATTCCAACTTGCCTTTTTGTCTCTTACATTTATTCAGCCTGTGGTCATCAATTCTGCATTACACAAACCTGTCTAACTTGTCATATTTTACTCCAATAAGTGGAAAGGATGGCTCTGTGTGACTGTTCCCATGTGTGAGAGCTGTGACACTGGGACTGGACCTTGTGCACCCACACCCCCAGGCTGGGACAACTGTCCCCACAATACAGTCACATTTTGAATGAGTGTTATACCTGGGTGCCCCTGAAAGTTCTGGATAAATCTAGGTACTGGTGATTTTATTCAACATCTTCAATGCATTTTTGTTGGTTTTTTTTTTTTTTAAGAGAAGCATGGCTACTTTGTCATGTCGCAATACATAATTTTAGATTGCACTGTTTAGATTTTGCCTCCTCTCAAACATATATTTTAAGGTTGTTGTCATTTTAGACAGCATCTCTGAAATAGATTTCCAGATGATTTGAATGGATACCAAAAGGTATTTTAAGTCTTAATGTTAGATTTAGTTCAGATCTTTCACTCACTCCCTCTTTGGCTGGAAAGATGCTTTCAAAATGCAGAGCTCTGGTCCTATATCTGTATGATTGGCACAAAGATTTAATAATCTCCTTTGTCTTTATGGCAGTTCCATTTGTAGCAATTTAAGCATCAGTCTCCAGTGAGCCTGGGTAAAAAACTTTATTTAATATGAGCCAGCTAAATATAATTTCCCATTTCTTTGATCTCCACTATTTTAATTTGCTTCTTATCAGGTACCTGTAGGGCTAATAGATACAGTTGATGGTTTGCTGCTTACGGACAAATCTCATTTAAGCTACATGGATTATTGCTGGTGAGATATTGCAATATTCCTCTCATTATGGATGTGGTAGTATAGGTTAGAGATGTTGTTGCTGACAAACACCCTGCAGCTGTTGTGGGTAAGGGTTTTGCTTCTGAATCTTCTTCCAGAAACTTCTGTGCGGTTGCAGAGAGAGCGCCCCTTCTTAGGGAATAGCACAAAGCAGATAAGAACTGAGTGTGGCCCTGGGGTGTCCCAGCCAGGGTCACCTTTTGTGAGCAAATTGCATCCCAAGGTGCCTTTCCTGGAGACAGCTGGAGAAGAGGGGAACATTGAAGCCCCCAGTTTATCTTTTGCTGCATCAGTTGTTACTAAGAGCAGCAAGAGGCAAATAGTGCTTCAAAATCCCGTGAGGAAAGCACCTTGGGAGCAAGTGTGAAGTGCAGGATGGATGAGCCAGGCTGGATCGATGTTTCGTGCTATTGCCGGCACCCACTGGAGATTTGACCTGCTCTTTGCATTTGCCTTTGCCTGAAGATGAGTGTTGAGAACTGCTGAGGGTAGCTCAGTCCCTGAGTCCTCCTCACCCCTGCAAACCACCTGAGCATGTATTTGCAGGAGAAAAAAGCAGCCAGTCTTTCATGTTGTGGATTTTTGAGCTTTTGTTCCGTAGTCTGATAAGGACCTTGGTGCTTGTGAAGTAGAGATCAGGTGTGCACACGCACAAGTACATTATACTAATTAGAGCCAATTTGAAAACCAAACTCTTCTGCACTATTTAAAACACAATAAACAGCTTTGCTCTCTAAGTGTTAATCATCTCCTGCTGTTCAGTCTCTGAAGCTAAAACCCTCTATTCACTTCAAAACGCTCTCGGTAACCGAGTGTGACATTGCAAAAAGGATTTTGAGGACTTCAGTCTGGGAAATAGCAGATGTGTTTAGGAGAATGAAATCACCAAGGTCTTTGGATCTACAAAGAAACTCCAGGCAAGAGAAGGAGAAGAAATGAAAAAAAACCCCCTAGTCAATGTAAGTGGACGTGCACTAAAATTAGCTGAAGGGGAAGGAGAGGAGATGTTGGTCCCTGTGTGCCCTGAGGAGCCCCAGCCACGTGCCACGTGCACTTGGGGAGGGACCCAGGGAGGGAATGGCTGCCACTTTTCCTCAAAGCCCCAGTGTGAGAGCGGGCACATCTTGCCCTGGGTGAGTCATGTGGGAGCTGTACACTCCCAGCACGTTTTGCTGTTGAGAGGCAATGAATCACCTGCGGTCCAGACGTACCCGTCTCCCACAGGGAGCACCCCTGCGGCTGGGGATGTGGGGTGCTGCTGGGGCCTTGGACCTTCTGTGGGGTGAGGCTTGCAGCTGGTCTCCAGCCGGCCAGAGGGAGCCATCCAGTCTCTCCCAGCCTGGCTCCAGCTCTCTCAGCCGCTCTGGAGAGCAGATCCTGCCACGCCATCAGCGCTGTGAGATGGAGTGTGCTATTAAGCTGAACCTAGACATAAAGAAAAGGCTTGAGAAATTGCTACAATCGCTGACCCATGCATTTATTATAATTGAGTCCATTAGCCTTAATTTTATAATTTCTAAATTAGCTTTTCAGATTTACAAATGGCCTTAATTGCTTCGTGGAGGGAGTTGGGCTTTAACAAAGCTAAATGCCTAAAAACTGTTATCAGTTACATCAGTATCAGTGGGTTCATTCGTAATATAATGCTGCCAATCTAGATCAAGCAAATTGTTTAGAAAATGCATTGTTAAAGTATCAAAGTTACCTAACGTCATTCTAGCTAGCAAGAAAAAACCCCAAACCTCAACTGGAAGTTTCCCGATGCAGATTCCTCCCTGAGCTGGAGCCTCTGTGCATGCTAAGTACTGACTGTAAGCACTGTTTCAGTGTGCAAACATCAAACCTGAAATTATCTCTCTTGACTAACAGTAGCCTCTCTATATGAAAATTCTCATCCAGAAGTTGGGGTCATTCTCTGGAGTTTTCATGCCTATCTGTGAAGAATGTTCAATATTGATATTATAATGTTCAACGTGGTTTTCTTTTGGACCTGCTGGAAGGATGTTCCAGTTTCTAGTCCCACATCCCGGTGGGTGAGGGACATCTAGATGGGAGATGTTTAATCTAAAGATGCATATTAGAGGTTTTGAAAGCACATTCTTAGGGGACAGTGCTGGAGAGTACCCAAATACCTAATCTTTATTCATTTGTAGCAAATCTGGTGCCTGGAAGAAGGTTTCTCCAGTCCATGAGAGGTGTGAAGTGACAAGTGGCTTCAGAGGGCTGGTGGGCTCTGCCTAGTGGAGACAGCTGTCAGGAAGTAGACAATGAAAACTCAGTTGCCTTTCAACTCAGTTTTGTTGCCTTTTTTAATGGATAGAAATGAAAAAAAACCCCATCACTTTTAAAACGTGACTTTCTTTTTGAGTACATTACTGAGACTTGAATTCAGTCCAGCTGGCACATGCCTCAAACGGCTGTTGCTGGTGTCCATCTCCTGACACGAATTTTTCTGATTTTTTTTTCCCCATTATTGAGAAATGCCAGACTCTGACACTGAAATGCCTTTGTTGTTAATAACTCCAAGGTGAATATCCTAATGTTTTCCCTGAAATTTTGATGTTTGGCCTTCCTCACAGGTAGCATTTCCTGAAGGCACTGTGAGGTGTGACTGACTGCATGCTGGGTCAGCTACTGTGGTCACAGAATTGCTGTCGTACTGAACTTCTTAGAGCAAGTTTTTAAGGCTGTAATTTTACTTCTGAATGCTTTTATTCAAAGTAGGAAGGGATATGAATTAGTAGTTGTAGTTGTCTCATCTTTATCTAGAGGAGGTAAATTGAGAGGAGTAGAAAAACAAGGGTTGAAACATAATTTATTCAACAGAAAAGAGAATTTTATATATTTGGGGTTGTTAATATGCAGCAGTGGTATCTGTGTTTGAGAAGAAAGTGAACATAGAGTCTTCAGCAGACAGCTCTGGTACACCATGTGACATTATGGTATGTTTGATTGTCAGCAGTACTCCGTGACAGACATCGAATTGGGACAGCCAAGACCAATTTACACATGTTTTTGTGTGAAGATGGCAAACGTTTCTTTTCAGATCCGGGGACTTTGATTGAAGCTGAGAAACTGAACTCAGTTCTAAAGTAGGCAGCAACAAGAGGTGTAGCTAGATTAAATACCTTTTCCCTTCCAGCTTCCATTTTAAAATATCAGTGCTTTTCTCCTCTTCTGCACTAGGAGCTCTCTCCACCTTTCTTCCCCTTACTTCCTCAAAAGAAAACCTCCTCTATGAATAATTTGATGATGGGGGCATTGTTGAAGGTAAGCAGCAGAGCCAGGGCTGTGACCTAGTCTGAACTTCCACGTTATTGGTTATTTTGAGGTTGAGTCTCTCTGGCTACCTCAGAAATTTCCCCTGTGACTGGACAGTCTTTTCCGGGAGAAAGTTTTGTTTAAGACAAGACATATATTTCTATAAAAACTTAGGTTTAATACATGTTTTTCCAAGGTCAGGAGAGGAGAAAACAAACCCCAGACAGAGAATCCTCTGGAGTTCTGGTCCCAGTGGGATCTAGGTTATTTTCAGAGAATGTGGACCTGTGTAATGTAATTTTTATTATTATACTTTAAACAACTTATTTTGCTGCTTACTCAGTTATGAATCTGAAATACCTCTGAGAAAAGGGAGAAAATAGAAAAAAAACCACCTCAAAGAACCAGTGTGTGGATAACAGATAATATTTCAGAGACTGGTGATTTTAAAGATGTCACCCATGAATTGCAGCATTCAGGTGCAGGGGATCTCTGGTGCCCTTCACATTTATGGTGCTACATCACCAATAACAGGAGTCAGAGGGAGTTGAGGAAATCTTTACAGGAGTAGCTCATTCTGCTGTCACTGTACCAATTTCCACTGTCTAATCTTTCACCTCCATGAGATGCTACAGTCCCCTTAAGTGCAGGATAGCAGCTATTTCCCAGTGTATAAGGATGTATCCCAAACCCATTAAATCTTTCAGCTCATTTTTTCCTGTTTATCTCATGGCCTGGAGGTTAGGGCATAAATTTGTCCTAAGGCCACTGAAGGCCTCTTCAGCTACAAGCACTGGAAGGAGTCTACGAGTCCATTTAAACTGTGCATGACCCTTTTGTCTTGGTCATTGACTTCATTTGACTGCAGCTTTAAAGGTTGCAGTAGTAGAGGCTATAAATATTAAAGGTTCAGAGAAAAGGGGAAGTGACAGCACACAAAGGGTCTCGTTGAGGGTCTGTAAAGACAAGAAAGGCAGTTTCTTCCCTTTTTTTCCCATTTCTTTTTTTCCCCCTCAGAGGTAAATGAGCAGCAAGAGATAAATCAGGTGGACTTGCAGAAGTTTTACAGTACTCCTGCACTGAGTAAAAAGCGTGTGCAGAGTTACAGGGATCTGAGCTCTGACCTATGGGCGCCATCACGTGAAGATGGCAGAGAAATGAATATAGGTGGTAGTGGTGACATAGCTGCAAACAGCCTTTTTGATTTGCAGGCAGTGGCAGTACAGATGGTAATGCTCAGATTGGATGCTTTGATGGGGTGATTTGTACTGCATCCTTTGATGTTTGATAACAATCAACACCCTTTTATATCTAATAATGCAGAAGCATCAGCCACAAGCTGTGATTGAATCCTGGTAAGGATGAGCCACAGGGCTAAGCCCATCCTCCTCCTGCTCCTCCCTGCAGCTCTCCTGCCCTACTGAGTCTCCTCTGCCTGAGGCCTGGTTTGGAAGAGCCCCCAGGTGTGTAAATTTGGTTTCCCCATGGAAACCCCACAATTAAATGAGGGAATTTTGTATCCCAGCCGGTCCTAGAACCACTACACTACCATGCAGAGGAGAAATGCCTCACAACACATGTTGCCAGATTTTTCTGAGTCTCACTGAAGTTTTCAGTTTTTCCAAGCTGTCTTCAGTGAGACTTGGAAAAATCTGGCACTATGTTTTGGGAGGCACCAGGGGTTAGGTGTTCTTTGGTATTCACCTTCCTAGAGGATTTTGGGGGAAAGCAAGATCCCTATCCTGGATCCCCAAGGAACTGAGTCCATTCAAGCTGGGGAGTCGAGGTAAGCCCATGGTGCCCATATGCTGCCATGCCTGTGATGTCCCTTGGTGTCACCACACCAGGGTTGGGCACCTGAGCTTGGAGGGGCTTTGCAGCTGCTGTGTGGCACCAGCATCGAGTATTGCAGACTTGAGAAGCCTTCGCTTTCAGCTATCCCAGGCCTTTTCAGATAAAAGCCAACCATCATCTTTGGGATTTAAAATTTTGGATTTAAATTGAGCACTTGGTCCTTATACTGAGAAGATAGAGAGGTCTGAGACAAGCATTTCTGCCATAAACCCATGACTTGTAGCAGGCAGAACTGCAGATAAGCTGCCTACAGCCTCAGGGGTTTCCCTCAGACTCCTTAATGATGAGGTAAATGGGATCCAAGATGAGCATTCCTGAGAAACTGGGAAAATGGTCATTTTTTGTGGCTGTGGGATTTTCTCTGGCGTCTGGTGGTGACTTTGGGGGCATTCAGGAAAGGGGCCCCGCTGCAAATGATGTCAGGCTGAACACAGGGATGGTGTGGTGTGGTTACATCAGAGTACCAGGATTGCCTCCATATTTATCCCAGCATAATGAAAGTGGAGAGGGGATGTGAATTGCTGCCTATAAATACATTGGAGGAGTAAACACCAGGGAGAGAAAGGAAAGGAGCTGGTTCAGCTAGAGGACAGTGCTGGCACGAGAACAAATTGGTAATAAACTGGCCGTGAATAAATTTCGGATGGAAATTAGAAGCAGCTTTCTAATCAGTAAAAAGGTGAGGTTCTGGAAAAGCCTTTCACTGGAATTTTGGGGGCAAAACCCTAACTATTTTGCAGATGGATCTTAACCAATTTATTAATGTGATTGTGTGATGTGGCTGTCTCTAATATCAAGGGAGTGGGACTGGGACTCCCTGACCTATATGTCCCTTCGGTGCTGTGTTCCTACATGTTGTATTTAGTAATTCTCTCTGAATTGCTGACGTGCACCGAGCACAGAGGAACGCTGTATTCTTGTGATGCAATGTTATTTTTCAGAAAGCATCTCAGACAGTGAATGCACAGGGATGAGGACAGTGCTGGGTACCTTTTTATTTAACCTACTTTGAAATGAAACCTGGGTGCTAAATGGCTTTAGTCACTCAGAGGATATTGGCCATATCTCTCCACACTCCATTACTAATTTAATTTCTGAAACTTGTGCTTCCGAAAAATATTGGCTGCTTAGGACTGGAAGTGTTAGAGGATATATAATATTCAAGGTTACTGTATGATTAAGGACAGCAAGCTGCCATCACATACTCTAGGTGTTAGCACAGCCTTGTCCACAAAAAGAGCAGACACTAATCATCACTCCTGCTACTTCCTGTAGAGTGGTAGATGCTTCAAGAAACAGAGAAAGCAATTTCTTACTTAGAAATTGTTTTACTGGTTTTCCTTCGAACATCTGGAGCCATCACTCTCGGGTCCCTCCCTTCTGATGGATTGACTGACAGCTGCAATGGAAAAAGGAGCTGGCTGCTAAAAAAAGCCCCAGACCCCTCTCTCTAGTTTTGTACTGGGGAATGTGAGTTTTAAAATGAATCCTGTGAGACTAATTGGATGTGATTGGCATCTGCCACTGGTACAGTGAGGAGAGGAGAGACCTCCGTTCCCAACGGGGAGGAAACCAGCACCTTGCAAAAAGCTATTCCTTTTCCTTCATTCATCATCTCTCAGAGTTCTCAACAACAGCTAAATAACAGGAAACAAATTCTGTATTCCAAGGCTGCTTTCTGAAATGCCAAAAAGCAAATCAACAGCCTGGTTCTTCCTAGGCTAAGAGGTCTCAGAATTTAAGTCAAGCTATGATGAATATACCATAATGCTGGAATTCCAGCAATGATTACTGTGTAAACATTATAAACAACTAGTCTGAGGGAGTAATTTATTTTGCATTGAACAGAGTGCTCTAGTTGTGACTGTCAGCAGACCCTAATACTGATGCCAAACCTCATTTTTATTTTAAAAAGGTGTAATAAGCAGTTCTCTCACAAAGAATGTGAGAGAAGAATGAAATCTAACCGGAACTACACACGGGTTCAGAAAATATCCCCTGCACGAAGGATTTGCAGTCATAAAATGCAATTTCTTTATGTAGGTTTTAAAAGATTCTGTGCATCTTATTGACTGTTGTGTGTAACAGAGCTTTTTGCATTTGCTCACTGAATTCTGCTTTGCACCCCGGCGTGGTGGGAAGCACGGCGTGGCACAGAGCTGCTCCTGCTGGCAGGTGTGAAAGTGCAGGGATAATGTTCATACCAGTCAGATCTGCTTTGTGTCTCCAGTTGATAATTGCCTCAAATTTTGACAGAGCTCTGATACATCGGGTTTGTGACATGTCTGCCAATTGCCTCTGCAACACACACAGTGCAGCCGCTCTGCTCGGGGGCACAGGTTGCTGGGTTGGGGCTCTGTGGGCAGTGGGTGCTTGGTCAGAGCGCTGTGAATTAGCACTTCCATTTGTGGGAGGGAAACAATAATCTACTGACAAAGTACTGAACCAGTAGGTCTCCTGCAATGATGGGGGATTAGCCCCAGATTTCCGTATGTTCTAGTCCTTTTAACCAAATTATTATTTTGTGATGGTGGAGTCTGTTTTTCTTCGAGCCATGGGGAAGTGTTGGGAGGGAAAACCCCCCAAATTAAATGGTGTTTTGCAGGGCTCGACATTTGGAGTGCATTTCCATCTGTTACTCTTATTCCCTGAACAGTATGGACAACTTCATAAAATTTAGTTTGTTGAGCATGATATGCAAATACAGAATAAAATAGATATATTTTTTTAAGTCTCCATTTTTCCAGTGGAAGAAAGGGAATGCAGCCTGATGCATGCTCAAGACTCAAACTGGGAAGTAATCTCTCAAACCATAAACCTATCTTTTGATGTAGGCACGACTCATTTCATTACCTGCCAGACCAAATTAGTGTGTGTTTGGTGATGCTGACACTACTCTTGAGTCCTTCAGTATCTACTCTGTGCCCTTTGCAGCCCAACGCTCCAGCAACAGTAAACTGAGCTTGTGTAAGAGCCCAGCTGGGGGATTTTGACACAAGAAGTTATTTCTGAAAAACATGATGTTGAACTAATCTACCATGGAGCAGTCTCCTGCTGCAATGGATTTTCCCTATCCCCTGGCAGAGGCTTGTTAGGAAAAGGGAGAGAGTGGGTTTCAAAGAGTTGCTCTGAGGGTGCTATGGGGAGAGCAGCTCCTGCAGGATGGGGGAAAGGGAACCACAGGGACCACAGCTCTGCTCTGCCCCACACCTGTAAATTCCCAAGTAAGGAGTCCATCCTGGAAAATCATATTGGGCTTTTCAGAGGGAGAATGAGCAGAGAGGAGCTAAGATTTCACTTGGGCACAGGCCCCTGGGAATGAATCCTCCAGGATGGTCAGCAAATGCTGTAAAGCATCTGTCCTTGGAGGCACTGTCCCCTGGGCTGCGGTCGCTGTAGTTAAACCCCACTTCCTGGAAGTACGTGAATTCTGGTTTCATTTCAGTGGTAAAAAAAGTGGCAGTATTACAAATGTGCAGCGCTGGAGCTCACAGCAGCCCTGGCTGTATAACCAGGTGCCATGTTGTAGGTATAATGATGAATTTTAAAAGGGAATGTAAGCAACTGAATACTGCAGGAATTTCTGTAGGGATTTGAAAAATTTCTAGAGTAAGCTGAGTTCAGTTTTGCAGATGGTAAATGGGAGGAGACGCCTGGGACAGAGCAGAAATAGCTAATTAAAATCAAGAAGAGTAGAAAGAAGCCTGATGCTCTGGGCAGAGGACATGTGGGCTCCAGTGTCTCATCTGCTAGTGAGGAGTCAGTGTTCAGTAGGGACAGACTGCAAACTGTGTCCCAAACGGACATCCCTTCTCTTACCTGGTGTAAGGGAGAAGTGGAGGGGAGAGGGGCAAGTTGTTCATCTCAGCACCCTGGAAAAAGGTCTGTGGAGCTCTTTGAATGGATGCACACACAGCAGAGCAAGGACTGCTGAGGCTGAAGAAGAAACGAGCTCAGTGTGGGCTGCACAACCAGAGCTCAGGCCAGTCACAGACAATCAGCGAGGGGGAAGCCCAGGCTGACCAGCCCTGCTGCAGGCAGCACAGGAAGCTGAGCTGTGGGCCAGGGAGACGGGCAGTGAGGCAGCAGGTCTGGAAAAGATCAGGAAAAGAAGTGGTGGTGAGAGAGGGACTTCAATTTTTGCTGCAGCCAAACTGCTCACAAGCTGACAGCTGGACATCCAGGTAGGGATCAGGGAGACAGGCTGAGCCTCTCACGGGGACTTACTGAGACAGGTCGGTATTGGAGAGGCAGATCTGAGTTGTCAGCATGGAAATGGCAGCTAAATTTGTGCTGGCAGCAGAGGGGGGACCAAGCACCAATCTATGCACTGATCTATGTGGTCCTACAGGAAGGAGAGTGAGGAATTCATTGTTCTGGTGATTAAATGAAGCAGGAAAAAAGTCCAAGAGACTTACCTAATTGGGGATGTGGAGCATTTTCCATTTAGGAAAACTCTATAAGATTTAAAAATATTAATTTTGCATTTTTCCATGCTTCAGATAACCAACAGCCTCATATTGGTAGAGGGACACAGAATCCAAAACGGGTGTGCTAACCTGAAAATACACCCTGCCGCCAAAGAGCTCTTTTCCATCATCAGCAAACCAATATGGCACAGTTAGAAGTGCTGTGGACAGAACTTCAAAACAGAACTGCAGAAGAAATGTTTTCAACTCTGATTTGTTGAGACCAGCTTGCATGATTGATTGTCTTCAGCTCACTTGTGCCAGGGTGTCTGCAGCAAGCTTGGTGGGCTGTTCATGCCCTTGCAGTAATGCAGATTTTCTGTTCATATGGTGGGATCTAGAAAAGTGGAGAAGAGGAAAATGGTGTGGTTGGTGAAACTCCCAACCATTGCTCTACTGCAAGTGCTGCAAACATCAAAGGCTGTGGATATATTAACAGGAAAGCAAAGATCACAGAGTGCTGCCAGACCGAACAGCAGCTGCATGCAAGCAGGCAGGCTGCTCCTCTCAAAGCTGTGATCTAAAAACCAGAGAAATGCCCCTGCAATGACAGGAGATGTATTTGTCACCATTCTGTGGTGACACGACGAGGCTTTTAGCAGCAGCATGTTGTGCTTGCAGCCCTTCAAACTCCCATGCCTTGTCTTGCCTGGGGTTATCTCACCCCATGCCTGTACCCTGAGATCCCTGTTATCTTTGGCAAGTGGAACGCTGGCAGGGAGCTGGTGTGTGCTGGGCTTGTGTCTACAGTGTCTGGGTGCTAAACCTGTGCCTCACTCCCACAGCAGCTTGAGCGCTGCAGAGATCCACAGTGAACCAGTGCACACAGTAAGGAGAGGGAGTGCTCCAGTGTCTGTGCAAGGTCCTGCCAGAATTCCCAGAGAAACAGGGCATGTGCGTGGTCGGGCACCCTGGGATGAGCAGGGCTGTGGCAGGATTGCTTGCTGAGCTGTAACTTCCTGATGCTGGGATCCTCCAAACCTGCCGGGTGGAAAACTCCATCAGAGGTGCAACAACAGACACCAAGATTAGCCAGAGACCGCAAGTGAGTTTTTAGGCCAAGTCTCATGTCTTTGAAAGCATCATTATCTTCTCAAAGCTATTTCTTAGAAGAGGGAATTCATGGAAGCCCTGATGATTGCATGCAAATCAGTCTGTCTGAGGAAATCAACAGGAAATAAAAGATTTGTTTAGCATTTTTCCTTCTGACCCTTTTTTTCTGTGCTGGCATGATTGCTTGGAAGGGCTGCAGAGTGCTTAGGTCTCCCTTGCCACAAAACCCAGCACGGTTGCCATATAATTAAACAGAAGTGCAGCAAAAATGTTGCCAAATTACCTTGTGATCATTTTGTTTACTGGGGAGGGAATGGAGTAAAACCTGTGCAAAGCAGTCACTTCAGCAAGGGTAAGAACTGTGGGTATGCACAGAAAAGGAGTGAAACTGTTATTATTAACCTAATGGTTGCATGGCTGGAAGATTGCAGGGTTTTTTCTATAACTATGCCAACTGCTGTCTTTATTTACACTATCTTAATTTTTTCATACCTCTTGTTATGTTGTCTTTTATAAAGATACATATGAGGCTCCCAGCAGCATTAGCTCAGGGACTGCTTTTTATAATTCCCATATGCAGTTGCAGACTGCCATGGAAACAATTCCTGGTCCAATTGGAGAACTTTTTTTTTTTTTAAAATAACTTTCTCCTGGGTCCTCAGTTATTTTTATTTTTAAATATTTTGATGTGTGGGAGAAATTTTTATAAAAAGCAGTCGCAATTGACCTATGGAATATGGTTTTAATTAAACTGAAGAAACAATATCTGCTAACACAGTAGATAACAAACTAACAAACTGTGTTATTAAAGTAATAAAAGTGAAAGAAACAATTTATTGAGGACAAAATAGAGGGAAGAGCGAGCAGAAAGATAGCTAAAGAAAGGCAAGTAAGGGTTTGGCAGCCCTCTACAGGGCAGAGTGGAGCTGGCGAAAGTCCAGCTGGAAGATGTTCCCTAATTAACCTTAATTCTCCACTTTTAAATTCAGGCTGGATCGCAATCTGACATTTCTCTGTCGTGCGCGCTTCTCTTGCCGTGCCCTTCTCCCGAGCGCGGATTTTCCACCGAACGGCGGGCGAGCAAATAAATAAATAAATAAACAAACAAACAAACCAACCAACCCGACTGCCACGAACCATTTCGGCTTTCGAGACTACAGGATCTGCTTTTAATGCCCCTGTCGGAGCTCGGCGCTCGACTGCGGGAACTTCATTAAGGCGCTCATTAGCGCTGCGCGGTGCGGCGCCGCAGCCTCTCCCGGGGAGCGCTCAGGCAGATGTTAATGACAATAATGGGGAGCGTTTGGTGCTGCTCCAAGAGGGAGACACTAAAATATCCCCGCCGTCTCTCGCTACGCTTAAAAAAAAAGGGGAGGGAAAAAAAAAATACAGGCGCGACGTAAAATAAAGCTATCAGCTCGGAACGTTTATAGTCGGTATTTATAGATTAGGGCGGTAAGTTGGAAAATCAAACACTGCTATGCACACATGAAGACCCGTTCAATGAATTATTGAGGGATGTCTATTGTAAAGTGCTCCGCTGACACGGGAAGCAAACTAATGTTTCAGCAAGCTGAACCGAGGCTGCCCCCTCTGAGCGGCCAGCCCCGCACCATCAGTAGCCCTGGCTGGCATGAACTCTGTTTCCCTTGGGCTCTCTGTGCACGCTGGTGGTGGCACGAAGGAGGCGCAGCTGCACCTTGGGGTTGTGCTGGAAATCCTGCGAGGAATCAGACAAATCGGCAGCTCCTCCAACAGCCCGGGGGGGAAATGAGCCAGGCTGCTCCGCCTCAAAACACACCTGCGGGGCTCCACGTTTGTACATGTGAAAAACATTTGGTGAAAGAAATGACCGAAGTCAGCACGAAAAGCAACCTGTTCATATTTCAGCAGCGCTGGAGGCTTCCCAGATTTGTGGATGTGTGTTGGCCCATTTAAATCCAGCTTGCTGTGAATTTCAGCATTTCCACCACAAAAGGTGAAACTGGGATCGGAGGTGATAGGGTTGTTTTATTTTCCCCTACTAGTCTTCTTTGCTTGTGTCCTTTTCCTGTGGTTTTAGGAGGTCCGCGTGTGGATCACTGGCTGGTGTCTGGTGTCAGAAGGGTTTCTCTGCTTCTGTTTCCCACTCACTAATGTCATGTCAATGTGGCACTAGCAAATTGTGCCTTTGGACAGCACTGGAGAGCTCTGCCCACAGGAAATGCTTAGGAAGGGGACAAGATTAACCATGTTGAATAGTTTAAAAAGGTTTTGTATATGCTGCCTTGTAAATGTAACTTAATTCTGGTGTGAGAGGTGGTCTCAGTACCTCTGGACACTCACCAGGGCTCAGATACTGTGTAATGTGCACCTCTCCACTCATAAATAAGTGATATATTAATTTTGCAAGAACTGCTTGAAGCTAAAATAGGTTTTCACCCCTCTTTGCCTGATTGCAGTATTACCACCTGGCTCCTCTTATTCACATGGGATAAATCTTCACTTCTGGCCCTCAGTGTACGCTTGAACTTGTGAATTTTTCATGCTGTTTACTGTGGGTTTGTTTTCCTGCTCATGGTCTCTGTTACATACTGATACATTTTCAATTATTTTTTTAATCTGATAAAGCTTTCAGCTAATTTTATTTGAGCTAATAAGCAATTCACCCTTCAAAACTGTGTTTTCAGATCTTTTATCTGGAATGCCAATCTCCATTGCAAATGCTGCTTTCTGCTCACCCGCTGAGGCTTTGCACACCAAGATGATGTGCAGCACAGCTGAGTGACTCCATGATTGGGGACTTGCAAAGTGTTTGGTCCAGCACTGGGCAATTTTTCCCCTTCCATATCTTTGTATTTCACATTTGAGTGTATTTTTGTTCTGTATTGATATCAGTGTTACTTGGTACCCACAGTCTTTTATTGCTGTAAGTGAAAGTTGCCCTTCAGGCTGTGGTGTGGTGACAAAATACAAGGTTCTCTGTAGAGCTGCAGTTAGTGAGGAGGACTGGAGTGAGAGGGATGTGAGAAGCCTCAGCTCCTTCCTCTTAATAAATTCACTCCTGCTCTGAGCATCACTTATAAGCTGTCAGGAGAAGGCTTGGCCAGAGGCAACCCTGAGTAAGGCAACAGCAAATTCCCCAGTGACATGGGTATGCTTTTACTGGCAGGGGCTGAATGAGTTTGTTTAATGAAAAGCACGGGGGCTTTCCTATTTACTGTACAAAGTAAAGTGCTCTGATCTTCCCCATCAGTCTTGCATGGACAGCTTGCCTGGTGCCACAGCAGCAAGCCCAGTTTGTGTGCACCACATGGGTGGGATCTCTCTCTTACAAACAGGCGATGTTTTTCATTTTCTTTTCTGTGCTCTGTAATTGCCAAGTTAAAACAAGGGCCAGGAGGCCTTCCTGTGCCCCTGGAGCAGTGGGAATATTTGTGTCACCAGGGTGTATACGTGTGTGCTGGCCTTTGCTACGGAGAGGACCTGTCCAGGGGTCGGGGTGGCAAAGCTGGGCTGGGCCGGGTTCCCTGCCCCACCCTACACACGCAGCACTGGCAACACCACTGCTGTGACTGTGGCATGTCAGGGATTACCTCCTGCTTCTGACACCTGTGGGGACCCTGCATACAAGGCATCATCGTGGAGCCAATTTTTACTGTTGAATCAAATCCCTTAGAAACTACTTTCTAATGGAAATGATAATGAAACTTTAATTATAACTGTGCTGCTTGGTTCCCTGAGCGTACACATCCCATTAGATGGTTTCTGCTAAGACAGTGACATCTTTCAAGTTAATTTCCAAGCATATTAAAAAAAAAAAAAGAAAATAAAAAAAAAGGATGCTATTACCTGTGACGTTACAACTGTTGGTATTTTTTCTGGGTTCATCAAAATTTCACTGGCGTTTATCAGAGATGTGACCAGAGAGTAATATGGTTCCTTGGGTTATAGAATTGTACAGAAATATTTGCATGAGCCAGAAAAAGATTTTTTGATGAAGTTTTAGATTTTTAGTTTGTAAAGAATTTTTCAGTACAGCAGAAGGGCTTGTACAGATCGTTGTTTGGGCAGCATGGAAGGCAGGTTTTATTCAGGTGATTAAGCATATTGTTCCCCTGTGACTAGTAAAGGAAAAATATCGTGTAGTCTTTCCTTTCCTCACTTGTATCTGTATCATCATCCTATGCAATAATTCTGCAAAAAGAGGTATTTAACATATTTTTAACAGATGAGCCATTCCATTAGCTTCAGTGCAGAGTCTCTGGGTAGGACTAGCCATTATTTCAACCCAGAAACGTGCAGCTGGAACTAGACTGCATTAACCTGTTTATGAATGAGATTATTTGTAGAGCACCTACAACTCCCCACATCATTTCTGCATGAGAAACTGGGCAGTTTAATGGTTTGTGGATGGAATGCAGATCGTTGTGTGTCTCCAGTGAGAAATAACGTAGGATTATTCCAGGTGTTGGAATCTGGTCTTTCCTGGCACGAAGGGCTCGTGCTGGGCTGGGGTGTCCCCTCGTGCCACCTTCTCCTTGGTGGTTTGGACATGGAAGGGCTGGGTGCAGGGGGGCAAGAGCTGGCAGAGACACAAACAAGTCTTGGGAGGGATTCTTCTCTTCAGCCTCAGCCCTTTGGGGTGTCAGCAGCTCAGGTGACATGGCCAGCAGTGATAAGCAGCTGTCAGACAGACTTCTCTGTGTGCTGGTGCTGGGATGCAAACAGGCAGGGCAGCCCAAGGCACTGCCTGCTCTCAGCATGTCTGTCCAGGGCACTGGAGTCCAGGCTTTAGAACCCAAGTCTTTGTCCTTTCCTAGGTGGACTTGAAAAAGAATAATAATAATAATAATAAAAAGATGCACTCTTTCTGATGCTGCTAGCTGAGAGGGACAGGAGAGGCCTTTGCAGCATTACCACACTGGAAAGTTAGAGATTTTTCACTGTTGATTTTTAAAAAGGGGAAGAAAAAAGGCAGCCACTCCAGTGCAGGAGAGTCTAAGAAAGGACAATGTTCTTAGTTTAAAATAGCCCCAGAAAGCAATTACTCTTCTTGTGGGAAGTGCAGGATTCCTGGGTACTTCTTAAGCCTGTCCTGCAGGTACAAATGTGCCTTTTAAAGTTTAACCTGCTCAGTGAATCCTGCTGGGAAGTCCGTTTTCTCTCCTTGAGCTTTGTTGCTGTATCTCCAGCCTGTCTGTGTGAGTGATGCCAGATTGCAGTAAAGCAAAGTTGGCATTACAGCTCAAAATAAAGCCCTCTTCCCTGTGCAGGGCAAGGGCCTTGCTTTTCAGGGATAAGGTTAGCACCTTCAGCTCCAGCAGTGCCCTTGAGTTAATGATTATCATATCCCAAATGCAGAACTAGGGGAATGAGGATGGTGCTGATAGGAGAAGGTACTGGAGGGGTGTGCTGCCTTTGACATGGCAGAATAGATCAGCTGGGAACTGAGGGCCAAATCTGTTATTTAGTGCCCACAGCAGCCTCAGTGTTACTTTGAGCACTTTCCCTCTGCTTTCATTTCAGGTTTTTATTCCAGCCATTAATTTATATAAGATGCTGGGATCAGGAGAAACAAGGGAATATAATTCAGCCCAAATATCTCACTGTGGGGTCAGGTCTTTGCTCCTTGGGAGTTAACACACGAGCTGTGGGACAAGGCAGGTGCAGTGTTTCCAGGTGTGTGTTACCTGTTCTGTGTGTGCCAAACCCAGCCTATGAACCGTCCAATTTTTCTGTATTTGAAAAACAAAATTAAAAAAAAAGAACAGAAGGAAAAAGAGAAAGGGAAAAAACCCCAATATATGCTGCTTAGGAGAACATTTTAGCATCTGGAATAGCCAACATGTGTAGATCATGTTCATCATCTTCCTAATCAGCACTTTCCTTAATGAGCTAATTGGTGGCAGCACGAATTGGCTGTATGGAATTGGTACAGCAGGTTGCTGCACAGTGGCTGCCTGAACATCATGGCTGTAAGTGCTAAAATCATCTCACTGCACAGCAGCAGCCCATCCTCTCGTGGTCTCAGAGCCCCTGCTCTGCTCCCTGTCTGTCATCCTGCATTCCCGCAGCTCCATGAGGGCTTTCCTCCCCTGGAGAGCACTCAGGGCACCACTGTGGCCTCGCTCCTCACTGCCCCAGGCCTGGAAACAGGCAGCTGTCTCCCCTCAGTGCCTCTCATCTATCTGCACAGGCAGGATAAAAGTCCATGTACTGTCCTTCTAGACAGAAAAAATATCTCCGTGCCTGACAGTCCACGCACAATGGATTTTACGTCTGCACCATCTCAGGAGTGTGGGGTTTTGTTACCTCCATTGTTCCTCTGTGCTCAGGGATATCATCGTGCAAGGACCAGGAGTTTGGGGAGAAGGGGCAGCTGCAGGCTCACAATGGGGAGCAGGAAAAGGTGGGGAGGTGCAAAGAGGGTCTGCACACACCAGGTCCCCTCTTGCATTGCTTGTGCAAAGCCAACCCAGGAGAGGAACGATGTCTAAACAATACCAGGCGGGTCCAGGAGGCACAGACACTAAATCAGGGAGGGGTTCAGGAGGGAGGAGATGCAAATTCCCCGTGCCTGCACATGGGGAGTTGGTGCAGCAGGGAAGGTCCCAGCACAGCGTGGATCCCCTCAGTGGGCATGCAGGGCCAGATGGGGATGGTGCAGGAGCTGGAGCACTCCCAGGGGAATTGATGGCCACCTCTGTGGGCTTTCAGGGCCCCTGATCCTGCCCTGCCACATCTTGCAGGGGTGGCCTTTCACCCGTGGGGCAGTGATATGATGCAGTGGGGATGTCCCTGTGCAGTGCAGTCCTTGGCACAGAGCCTGTCCTTTGCTCCACGGGGAACAGAGACTGATCCTGAATGAGAGCACTTTGTGATTTTATGTATACTGAAGGATTTCTCACTTAATAATTGTGTCCTTAACATGGTACTGTTCATCTCTATTCATGATCTCCGGATTTCAAATGAACATGCCCTAGGGAGCACAAACTTACATGGAAATCCTTACAAATCTGGGGGAAGTGCACTTTGTGTCTGCAGTTTGAATTTCTACTCCAGAAACTTCCTTCAAACGTCAGTCTGTACAATTCCAGTAAAAAATATAGTACTGTGACAGATGAATTTTGTTTTAAATTAGACTCTAAGGCCCAAGCTTTAGGATTGAGTCAGTCCAAGATCTTTAAGGTCTCAGCACGAGATGTTATGATCCTAAATCCATGTTTTACAGATTTACCCCTCCAGACTTCCCCCCATGCCCTGTCCTGCCCCACACTCAGGCACCAGCATTTGAAATGCCTTGGCACCAGCAGCCTTCCTTCTCTTCAGGGAACAGCCTGAAATACAGAAAATCTCTGCAAAACAAAGTACACATCTTATTATATAACCTCTAAATTGCAATTTGGAAAACAAACAGCTGCTTTTCTCGCTCCCTAAAGCTACTGTGAAGAGAGATATACTTTGTCTTACCAAGGCATCTAATGTTATCTACACTGTTTGTGTTTTCAATTGCAATGATAGTATGGGATTAACGGAGAAGAATTCCAGCCTATAGGTTAGGGAGGAAGCAGGGCAAACTCACCCAGCTTTCCAGGGAGGCTCCACAGAGCCTGCAGGACCTGATTTCAAAAGTACTGTGAAAGTGAAACCTGATGAGCTGGAAGGACAACCAGATCACAATGCAGACAGGACCAAAATTTTGAATTAAAAGTGTGTATTGGTGCACAAACAGATAAAAATAACCAAAGCCTCTTCATCTGAGGGCTCGCTGAGGAATATCATTCTCAGGTATGCTTTTATAAGCATTAAACAGTTTTTGGCACTTGTGATAATCACAAGGTCCAAAAAGTGAAGGTAGAAAATTGCCTTTTTCTGGGAAAGAGCACTGTTAATATTGAAACCATTAAAGCAGCCAAACTGTGTGAAGGGCATCTTTATTCCCCTTTGGCACATCATGGCTTCACTTGGATCAATGCAAGCTACATCTCCACGGTTTTCTTTGTCTAAACCAGCTTTGATCAACTCAATTGCACAAATTTCTTCAGGCTCCTTCAGCAGGAAGGATGTGTGCACTGCGCTGGCCACTGGTGACCTGTCCTTATCCGTATGACCTTTATGATGAAGAAATAAGATTTAGAAATGAGATTTTTAGACGAAAAAAATAGCATTCAGATCTCGGTGGATCAGTAAAAGGACATGGTTGTGAATTGCTGCCTGTAGCTGGGGCTGCTGGGTTTATTCCAGCCAGCAGCTCAGGGTAGCTGCTCCTTCAGTGGCAAAATGTGGGGACTTCCTCCCTTTTTGAGAGGAGATCCGTGAAGAAAGGGCTGATGGTGACATGGAAGTTCTTTCTGTGGTTGTGGGCTGAGCAGGCTGGGTCCAGGAGGGGAGGCATCAGGGGCTGCTGTTTGTTGGGAGCAGCAGGTCCCTGCAGCACCAGGAAGGAGAGAGAAGGGTCTGTAACGAGGACAAGAGGGGGATTCAACAGGCTCAAAACCCCATCTGCTTTTAAAGGGTGGGTAGAGAGGAGGTTCAGCTTGGTTTTATTCTCCTCCTTGGACTGGTGACTCTCCATGTCTCTCCCTCACTCCTCTCCCCAGTGGGAGCAGGGTGCCTCGTGTCCGGGTGGCTGCGCCTTTCCCTCCCGCACGCCCCGGGCAGAGCAGAGAGGAAGCAGGGAAGGACACAGGAGACACAAAAAACCTCTGGTATGCACACAGAGTAAATCAGGGTGTTAAACAAAACCTCTGCTCTCAGCTGGCTAATGTTTCAAAGGAAAGCATTTCAAACGCTGAGAGAGATTGTGCAGTTCGCCGGTGATGCAATTACATGGCTGTAAGCTGTAGAAACTCTTTCAATGTGGCACATATTAAACCTTTCAGAGGTAGTGCTTTGATTTTTAATTTTACGCTGTTGGCAGGCAATCAGGGTCTTTAATAGTATGGGGGCCAGAGGGAAAATGTTTCAAAACAGCAAGGATCTTATCATAGTGTGCAATTAATGAATAATTATTAAAAACCAGAAATAGCTGGAAGAGCAGGCAAGAGCTGGCAATGCAATTCTCTGGTTTCAGGCCTATAATGAAATCTCAAGAGAGGAAAGTATGATATGCAGCTTTGTGCAATTAAAGCTGGGATTTTTCCCCCTAGTTGAAAGATCAGTGATCTTGAAAAATATACCTGTCACTTGGGTTTGTTTTCCAGTGTTTTAATTGTTGTGGTAAAGCATTAACACATAACAAGTATGCAGACATTCTTCTGTAGACTATGGAATTCTGGGGTTCTTTTAAACAGTGAGATTTTGATTATTTTTTGAAAAGTGTTTGTAAAGGAGACTGTCAGCACAGTCTGAATGTGTTAACCACGGGAAAGGGCTGCAATAATGCTCTGGCTGGCAAGTTTGTCCAGGAAGACAGCAGAGCTGAGAAGGAAAGATTCCACGTGGACATCCATGCCTGTCTGATGCTCTGCCACGGGATAGCACTTTCTCTGTGATGCTGAGGAATTTTCTTAACACCTGTGGTATCTTCCTCTTTCAAATCCATTTTGAAAAGAGCAATGAAAATATGCAGCTCTGACCGTGTGTTACCACTGGTCTTGTTTTTCTAACCAAATCTTAGAGTTTGCATTTTCACTTGAGGAGTGTAGGATCTTCCTGCTTGGAAGGGGGGGAACAACTGCTTTGCTTTTAAAACTGCATAACAAATCTAATAGTTAAATGTGCAACGCTCCTGTTTTGCCACTGAAATCCATTAGCCTGTGGCACAGCAAGAGGGCTCTGCCATGCAGGCTTGAAAACGCATTTGCCTGAGCAGCCTCTTCCTCTGAGTGCTGAACCGCATTTGCTCGCTGCTGTTTCATTATACATGAATTAAACGCAGAAAAAGTTATTTACAGCTATCAGGCGTTTGTACATGCAGTGCTGGGGGAGGTTTTTCCATTAGCTGTGAGCTAGAACAGCTTGAACTGTGTGTGTGTGTGTGAGGGTGTGTGTGTGAGGGTGTGTGTGTGAGGGTGTGTGTGTGAGGGTGTGTGTGTTCTCGGCTGCTGCACCCTGCGCTCCTGTCCCCGGTGTCACCCCGTGGCGTTGGCACACTGCAGGGGTGTAAGACGTGGCACCCTCCTGTGCAGGGCCTGTGCTCTGGTGCCTGACTGCTGTTGACAAAAACAGACTCTGAAAGGGGGGAAAAGCTCCCTTGCTCCCTTGGAAGGCTTTCTGGCTTGAGCACACTTTTGCATATTTATTTAGACACTCTGATTGCCACGGAGCATGGCAGCTCTGAAGAACTCCACGAGCTAGGAAGCGCCTCTTGAGAAACAATGAGATTTCCCGGACACATTGCACTGGATACCAATGGCACGCTGTCAGGGCGGGAGGCAGGTTGGCTGGGGGAGGCAAGTGAAACCCGGCACAAAGGAGTGGTGGCGTTTTCTTGAAGCTGTTTCTACGAGACAGAAGTCGATCCTCACCACTGTGCCGGTTTCTTTGTGCTGGCGCTTTGTTTTCTGTGTCCTCGGGTTTTTTTTCTGCTTTAGTTTTCTCGCAGCTCTGATGCCGCCTCGTTGCTCCAGGGTATTTGTAATGTGGTGTAAGTGTGTGCTGGCTTGTGAGAGAGACCCCCCAGACCCCTGTGCTGGCTGGGGGACAGGAAATTCCCAAGAGATGTGTAAGAGGGGATCCTCGCTGAGCTTTGCCAGCCAGCGGTGCAGGAAGCTGCTGCTCTGAGTGGACAGACATTGGAAAATGGTTCTTTTTTGGGGCAGAGATTTTGCAGCCCTGTTCCCAGCAGTGTTCCAGCCAGTGCTGTGTGCCCGTGAGTGCTCAGGTACCAAACAGAGCCGTGCGTGCTCCGGGCTGCACGTGATGCTGGTTTTGGGAACAGTCCCCACAGTGCCCGCAGCTCCTCATCCCGGGGAATTGCTCCAGGTTCTTTTGTTCCTGAAACACCTTCTGAGGGAAGCAGCTCTTTTTGTTCCTTCTCCCTTTAAAGCATGGAGGCAGAGCGTGCACCAGTGGAGTTTGTTATGGTGTTGTATCCGCCCTCAGCTCTTGTCTTTAGTGGATAATCTTGCTGGATCTGCTGGAATGCAGTACCGGCTCAGCAAGCTCCAAGGAGCTCTTGGGTAAAGTGCTCTCCATTTTGAGATGTCACAGGCAGCTTATCACTTGATTTATCTCCTATTTCCAGGTGTGGGACTAAAGGTAAACTGTCATTGTAAATCACTGATAGAAGCAGAGTGAGTGAGCTGCGCACAGTTTGCGTATTTCAATATCACTTAATTAGGAAAAAAAAGTAAAAAAAGTCCCTTGTTCCATACAAATATACAATGCAAATACTTTCTCTTAGTGCTTCAGATGGATAAAATGTTCTTTTGAGTCCCACATGTCTAACACTGCTACTCATCTTGGTACAACAGACTTTTAATTTTGTCCCTGGGACCAGATTGGGAAGTTTTTTTAAAGCCCAAGCCAGTATGTGCCTCAATTTGGGAAGGAGTCCCTCCTGCTGCTGGCACGCACACCAGCACTGACACCTCTTAACCCAGCTTTGAGTTTGCTGACCACACTTATTTATTTTTTAATTAAAAAAAGGCCTTTTGTCCTTTGTAATTGTGTAACTGCCCATTTATGTCCGAGTAGTCCTAGATGGGGTTGAGCTGTGTCTTCCCTAAAGGTGTTCTCGTCTGAGTCTTGCTCAAAACCCGCTTCCAACTGCAAATTGTGCTTTTGCATGACTAGACCTTCTCCTCTACCCACCCCTGATTTCCTTGAAGCCACCTCCATGGGAAACAGAATAATTTACTGGATCAGTGGGAATAACATTTTCTTGCGGCACGCTGCTTCGAAAAAATGAGAGATTCTTGACACGATCACTGCCTTCAACCCTCCCCTCTTCCCATCCCCTCTTCCCTTCCTCCATTACCCTTTACGCTCCTGCTGCACTGCTGGATGGCTGCACATCCAGCATTTGCATCGTGTCCCTCCCTCTGCTCTTCATCTTGGCAGCCTGAATTGCTCCAGCAACCTCATAATTTTGATCTGCAATCATTTTGCTCCGGTAGCTTATGGCAGTGCACAAACCCAACATTCCCTTTCTTTCCAGCCGGGGCTGACTCCTGGTGTACTGATCTCAAAGTCACTCCGGGGCTGAGAGGCTTGTGAGGTGCCAGGTGCACCAAAAGGCAGATTAAAAATTAAAGCTGGAAGAGAGAACATCCCTCATAAGGCACCATCCAATGCTTTTTTCTTTCAGCACCAGCCAGTCGCTGTTTAAACACAAAGTTATAAACCCACCATCCCATTATAAAAAAAAATATCCTTTAGAAAAACAAGCAAACAAACAATAACACCATCTTTTGATTTATTGGTGTGACTTCTATTTTTCCAAATATGATTTCTAACAGGCCTTTCTATTGTGGCTCAAAAAAATAGCATTGTACATAGGATTTCCTTGTTCAGATCAATTTGCTTAATTTTCATTTAGTTTCAAAGTAGGTCATTTTGTTGAGGCTTCATTTTGTTCAGACTAGCAACTCAAGAGGTTTCCTGTAGCTTAGAGAGATTGCTTTTGAATTGGTACGTTATTCAGCCATGAATTGTTTCTTTAGTATATGAGCAGCTGAGTGGGGCTTTTATTACAAATATGAGTTTCAGAGCAGAACAACTACTATTTTGGCCAAATAAAGAATGGAAAATCAGGCACAGGTCTTCACAGTATGCTGAGATGCTTTTCCACACCATGTGCACTGGGTGTTCTTTTAAGTACTTAGCAAAAAAATCCTATAGGGCATGGAAGTATGATTGACTACACACAGAATTCAAAAAATAATACAGTTTAATGTAGAAATGTGGCTACAGCAAGAAGAATTGAAACCTGGAGATGCAAGTAAGTACATTCTGGTCTTTGTGATCAGTTACTAATTAAACAGGTCTTCAGCTGCACTCAGCACCTGATCCTAGTGCCGAGCTTGGAGTACCAGGATTTCTGCAATCACTGAGGTAATGAGGTGGCTCAGGGTAGCAGAGCAAGTGCAATCCCAGTGTTACGCACCAGCCTTTTAAAATATGGTTTTCCTCCGTGTTGTTCCTTGTTGTTTACCAGCATACATGATTGCTTCTACCCACCTGGAATTAGTTTCCATCTCTGCAGGATTTTTTGGTCCGATAAATTAACTTGGGTTATATGGGAAGCAGTAGGAAAGAAGTGCCCGGGTTTTGAAGATGCTGTCTCTGGATTCAGGGAGATTCTGTAGATGGAAGATTCTTGCAGCAAATCAGGTGACATTATTTGCTTAGTGTGGGGGGTAAATTAGAGGAGCTTGTGTGTTCTGGCTGCCTCAGTAAAGAGATGGAGGATCCCATCAGTGCCCCCAAGCAGATCTCCTGCTGTGTTTTGCTCTAACAGGCTTTAATGGTGCTGCCAGGAGTTTTCCCTGACTTCAGAGGTGGGAGGCAGGGTTTGCAAGGGCATCCTGCCACTCACCACACAGCTGCCCAGGGGTTACTGGAGCACCAAGTCCTGGCTCTTGGCTCTGACTTCAAAGAGAGAAGAGATTTTTTGCTCTGATATCACAGGAAAGAGCTGCTTGTCTTCTGCTGTGTGACTTACTGGCCAAAGGAATTTATTGCCACGTGAGAAAATTTAGACTTTTTGGGTTAATCTCTTGAATATTTTAAGCAAAATTAGCTCTATTACCTCTTGGGAGTTAGAGTTTCACTCATTAGCAGGCAGAAACCCTACAAAGCTCAAAAGAAGGTATTTAAAAATCTCTTCCCAAGATGTCTTAGTTGATAGGCCTGAGTAGAAAAAGTTATTTCAAAGAAAGAGGCCATTTTGGAAAGAGGATGAGAAATGAAATTCTAGTGGATAGATCTGTGTTAACAGGGGCAGAACAGCTACTTAATTATGTAGCAGTGTCAGAAGCAATAGGATTATCTATTTCTGTCATGGTCTGGGTCAAACTGAAGACCAACAGTTGAACTTAAAGTGCTATATAAATGCGCAGGAAAGTTCCCAAATACTTATAATCGCCCTCTCAGTTGCTGTGAATTTTGATGTTTAATGATCTTCTTTCTCTCTTTCACAGTCATGTTTTTATTATATGTGAAAGGGTTATTGTAAAAGTCTTTTCCCATCACTGTGGTCCTCTGTGCCCATATTTGGAACCAGCTGCATGAGGCTGGAGGAAGAAATGTATTTTGTAATTTACCATAGGGTAGATTTAGTCCTTGCTAAAATCCTCTGCATCTTCCCTGTGCTCCAGAAAACACCATATGTATCACCAGATTCCAGAATTTACATTAAAAATGACATAATGGAATATATTGCTACATCTTGATTCTTCTTGTTTATAGAAATTCCTCCAAAAAGCACTGGTTTGTTCCTGTATTTTCTCAAAGAGAGGGATAGAGCAAGCTGTTGGGTGCTTGGAGCTCAAGCTTAATTAGTTTTCTCGGGTCTGCAGTAATATCTTATAGTTCTTAATGTTTCTTGGAAAGGTGCTGCAAAAGATAGAGAGAGCCGCGTGCTCCAATTCCACCTGGAATACTCTAGTTAGCTGTGGATTCACCTCAAGGAAATAAAAGGGAGTTAAAAGGCCAGCAGAATGTACCCCTGTACGGCTTGGATAAACAAAGGAGCATGCGCTGCTTCTTTGCAAAGCTAAAAATCTTTATAAGGGAGATTATTTCAAATAAAGTACGTACACCAAACTGAGCTGACATCTTTTGCTGTAGCTGAGATCCAAGGCTGGGATTGCATTTGTGGAGGGCAGGCAGAAGCGCTGCCTGACGTTTGCCGTGAGCTGCACTCCGGAGGCATTCCGGAGGTCTCCGGCAGCTCCTGGAAGCAAAGTGCAAATATCACAGCACAGACTCCAGGCTCCCAAACCAAACGGTGCTCGGTGAATCCGTGCCCAGGTGTTTACTTGAATGCCATTTGCAGAGCATATCCTAGCCTGATATTGGGAGACTTGGAATTAGGCTGCTGCCGAGGCTGTGGTGAGGGGGAGGAACACTTTTTATCTTGTATATATATTCCTTGAAAAGGCTTGAGAAAGGAGGTTTTGACAGGTTTGCACTCATTACAATTCTCTGGACAGCTACAAAATGTAAATAAAAGGAGATTCAGGTGTTGGCAGAGGAAAGATTTTGCTGCAATCAAAATACTACAGCTCCCTGCAATAGCCTTCTCGGAGGGGAGCTGCAAACAAGCCCTGTTTGCCTGGGACATTTTTCTTAGTGCGATTTCAAGGAGCTTCACCACCACCCAGGGGTTTGATCCAAACAATCAAAGGTCAGGCCTAATTTAGAAACTAAAGCTGCCTTGTTGCTTAGCATTTACTTTACGTCTCCCCCATTAACATGATAGCCAGGGCACAATTCAGAGTCAGACTGGAATTCAGCCTTCATGCAGCACTGGGATTGCCACTGTGGCTGTGTTGGAGGTGGCTGAACCAGAGATTCCTCCTCTCCCTACGCGTTCTGAAAGACACCTGCCTGCTTCCACAAAACACCTCATTTCATTTCTCACGATGCTGTTTCCAGACAGGAAATCCTTCCTCACACTCCTGCAGATTATGATTCCTTAAACTTTTTTCTCCAGAAGCAGTTTGGGTGGCGCATGTAAGTGTTGTGGCCACATTGTAAACCAGGGTGAAGGATGAAATGGGAGGTTTGATCCACTGCAGAACTCTTAACTCTTTTTTCTCCCATCGAGAGAAACTGAAGTCCCAGGTTGTTAATGGACTGGCACAGTCATGGTTCTCAGGGACAGAGGAGAATGAAGAATTGGCCTTCAGTCTCAAAGCTGAGCCACTGAGCTGTCATGCCTCAGCCTCAGTGGTGCCACAGCTGCCCTGGGAATTTCTGCCCTTCCCTTCCCTGGCTCCTGCTTCCTGTTGCAGATTTTGGTGTGGAATTTGGATAACTACACATAATTTTGATGGCAATTCGCTTTGGTTTCTCTTCTCACTTAGGCTGCCGAACATAAACTCCAGTTGCATTTGTTTTTTAAAGCAGCTGGCAAGCGTGATCATGCTACCATTTGTGCATCAATAATTCCATTTTCATCTCACTTGCTAAAATACAGCGAGTTTTCTTTGTTTGGAGGTTTTCGGTACAAAAATCTGACTTGTATATTGATAATATGTCTCTCATTTAGGAAGAGCTTTGCTGATCCCCCCCGTGATCATCAATCCCATATAACATATAGTTCAAGCTTGTCTTTCTGGCAGAGCTCACAAGTATTCTATGTATCTGCCGAGCTAATACAGTGTCGTTCTGTATTTGTATTCTGCAGCTGATTGTTCAATGATTTCTCCTGCTGAATTGCAATAGATGAGCTGTTTAATGTTGCAACGGCTCATTTTGTAATGTAAAAACAAAAAACCTCTCAATTCCAAATTGTGTTTGCTAGTTAGAATGCAGAATTTAAATGGGATTTATATGGAAGATGTATTTTTCCCATTGTTTCGCCAATGCAGAAGGAAAACAAGTCTTCACTCTTTCTAAAAGAAAATCAAAGCAACCATGGTAAGAATTTGTTTTGCAAGGAAGAAGCATCAATAAAAACTAAGCCTCTTCCCTTCTACACATTTCAGTCCATATTAGTGATTTTTAAAAATACTTTCCCAATTCAGAAATAACAATTTCCAATAAGCATGACTTTCCTGACAGCTGGAATGTTAAAATTTCTGAAAATGAGCACTTTAAAATATATTTATTTTACCCCGGTATGTTTTCTGGTGCTGAGTCCAAGTATATTTCCAAACATTCTTGATCTTTTTTTCGCCGCATTAGCCCTGATTTAAAAGGGGCTTTTATGTTTTACTGGACAATTGTTGTAGTGAATGGCAATGAATGACTCAAAAGAAGCTGGATTTTGCCTTTTATTGACAGACTGCATGAGATGGGCACCTGAATGTACAGTCAGCCGCTGCCCCAAATGCCAAGTTGGTATTTACTGTGAGTGCATGGCTGTTTACCCACCTCTGTGAGGGAAGGCACTGAGGAGAACAAGGGACATTAGGGAATTCTACTGGCTTTTATGTTTGGGGCAATGAGTGACCTGAAAGAGAAGCCCACACTTGGGGGCTCCCCATATGGCGGGGGTGCAGCCTCGGCGCCGAATTACCCAGTTTCAGTATCATAGACTAAAGCATCATCCCTGTGTACAGCTGTGCACATTTAGGACTGAATTACAGCTGGTGAGGAGTGCTAAGATGGAGTTTGACACTGTAAGATTAACTTTGGGGAGCAAGATAAAGTGCCAGTGCTTGGTCCGTCCTGCAGCCGCTGGCATTGCCTCCATCGGACACGTGGGAAGCTTCTGGCAGCTTCTCACAGCACCCACCTCTGTAGCCCCCCCACTACCAAACCCTGGACATGCAAACCCAGCAGAGAGTATTAAAACTAACATGAATTCCTCTGGTAGTCTATGAGCACGTCTGGTTTTTAAAAGCATATCACAACTTTATTCGCTGTTTCGCAAAAATCTGCTGACGTTCAGTAACGACACCCCTGTCACGAAACTTTCTTGAGTGTTTTTAGGTTTTTTTCTGGTGTTTGTACTGTGGAATGACAGTATTTAAAATATTTGAGAAGCAAAACTTGACCCTGCTAGGAGCTGAAGATAATTGTCAGATATTTTAAATTGCTAAGAAGTAAAACTGTTAACACTTGTGTCCTCACTAATTATGTTCTGCATATCTGTGTTCCCCTGGCAACTTCTGGTGCCTCTGGTACCACTCTAGCTAATGGCTGCAGGCTGTTAAATGATGGTGCAATGCAAAAATAGCTTATTCTTCTGAAGAGCAATGCTTGCCATTGCTTGTGAAGTGTGTGATGGGATCCATGGAAGTTGTTATGTTTTAGTGCTGCAGAGTCAGAAGATTTTGCTGTAGTGCCCTGTAAGTCCCAGCTGTGTGGATCAATAATACACAGACCTGAAACTTTGTTTCAGCTCCATGTAAATCTCTTATAATCTTCCTGTTTAACAGCAGCATTCATGTTTCTCAACCCAATATTGTTATCAGCTCCAGAGGACTGAGTACAATGGACAGTGAAGCATCATCACTCTGCAAGGAGGTGCAGGTATTCTTCCGGGTAGGTTCTTTCATCACTGGTTTCTGTTAAAGGTCAGGTTGCTGGAAACACAAAATTGGCCTCACCCTTTGCCACGGAGTCACTGACAGGATGTTGCTGTGCTGCATCCAGCCCAGAGCAACTCTTTGTTGCCAGTCAAGAGAAGAAATGTGTGTGGCAGAGCAGGCAGGACCCGGAGCAAACCCTTGGGTGATGCTGGGATTTCAGCCAGAGAGAGGCATTGTGGGCATGCCCTTGTGTCCTTGGTTTGACCCCATGACACCACACTTGGCCAGAACCTCTGAGAAGCCAGGTGGGTCTCAGTGATCTCACAGCACCCTTAAGGGTATTTGAGGCAGGCGAGTGTAGTCCAGTCCAAGTGAGAAGATGCATCTCCTGTGAGGAGGTGTACATCCTGTGAGGAGATGTACATTCTGGATTCTGCAGCACCTGCGGGGCCTTAGTGCTGATTTACATTGGCACGCAGTCACCTGTGAAATGAAGTGTCAAAAGCGGCAGCAGGTGATTTTCTGATGCCATGGGGCAAATACTTCTGTAAAACTCTTCTTCGTATGCCTGACAACTCCAGTTATCTACAGAGGTTTAAATAAAATAAAAAATAAACTCCCTGTGTTGTCGCTGCCCCACACTTGAACACTCGGCTGTTTTGAGCACTTATGGGCAGAATCCATGCACTGCTTTGGCATTTGGGATTTAGTGAGACCGCTAATGGCGGCTTCGGTTGGAAGAAAGACAACTTTATGTGCAACAGAACAGCAATATATTTATTAAATTCTCGCAGGTTTGGTTCATTTCTTGCCCCAAGAGGCAGCTTGTTTTTCCTCAGTGCCTGACATTTACTGCACCAGTTTGTGGGACAGCCCTGTCCTGTCACCCAGGCATGCTCGCTAATGAGACGTGGCCTCGCTGCACAGCACCCCAGGGGCTGGCAGGAGCATAACGAGCATGAGATGGACCCAAATCCCTCTGAAGGCTATGGGAGTTGCTGGTCCGTTGGTTTTTTGCTGGAAGCTGTTGATGGGATCAGATGTACATGGAGCTGGTTTTCTGGTTTGTCCCAGGCCATATGCTTAGTCCTTCCAGCAGTATTTAAAACGATAACTAGTTTGTCACTGGCTTCTGTTCATTCAAACCCGTTCTGAGAAGGGCTGTGGGGTGTTTGCCAGAGCCTCTCTGTGAACACCTGGAGATTTTCCTGCTTTGTGCTGGTGACAAAAATGTTGTCTTGCTGCCTCCTTGTCCCTGCAGAGGCAGGAGCAGGGGTTTGACCCCAGTTTTGCTTTGCCAGTGGCACTCCTGTATGTGGTCTGTAAGTGAGGTGGCTCCACAGCAAAGGCAGTGAGTTGCTGATGTGCAGCCACGGGGAAACTCCTGTTCTCTGAGGAGGCTGCACGCAGCAGCCAGCCCAGATCCAGTGTCAGAGCCCAAAGGGAGCCTGAGGATCTCCCTGGTGCTTAGAAAAGCTGAAGGGGGAATCACTGGGACATGGACACTGGGCATATCTTCTCAGTTTTTCTCCCTGCAATTAGTGCCTGAGTAGGGCTAGTTTACTTATTGCTTCCTTCCCCTACAGAGAAGCATTTTTGAGAGGCAAATCTGTGATTCTGAAAGTTGAGGATAAAAAGAAGAGAATTGCTGAATAATTTGAGCTTATACAAAATGCACATAGCAATGCACGTATTGACTTATTCCAGTGAATATCAAAATTTATTGTCCCTTGAACTAAATATTGACATGGACAAAGCAATATCAATATTTATCTCTCAGGTTAATACATTTTATATTCACCTCAACATCCATCAATATGTGCTTATTATTACTATAATGTTTGTCCTTCAGCAGAAGAAACTTGCGTGTGGTTGAGAGGGGCAAGGGAGAAGTTTATATTAGTATTCTTTTCCTGTTTTTAATCTTCATCAGAAGTTTATCCTGCCTGTGGAACACAGTGGAGCCCTCATTCAAGCAAAACCTTTACTGATGGTTGTGGCATTGTGCGCTGAATACAGATTGAGTGACGGGGTTTTAGGAAATGGGAGCTTAATGGTCAAGGGATGAGGCTTTGACCCAGAGATCCAGCTGTGAATTGGTGCCTATGGAATGATTCTGTGAGTGTTGAGCTTATGTGGAACTGTGGTGGGCTTATCTCAGGCCTGTGTGATGTGTGGCACTGTGTCTGTGCCAGCTGGAGCTGGATTTGTGGGCACTCTGGTACCATGGACACAGCAGCAGCCTCTTAGGGCCTTCTGCACTTGTGTGTGGGCAAGCAGAGCGTGGCCATTTCTCTGTGTCTGAAGGATTATCCTCTGATCTATCCCATTGCCTTTTTATCCTAATTTTAGATCTTAGAGAACAAGGCAGAGGTTTCCTAGACAGATGATGAGGACAGGCTGCACAGAAAGGATGCAGACATGACAGCTCTGAATATCACAAGACTAATTTAGGATATACAAAGGCCTTTTAGCACATGATTTATTCTATAGAGACCCTTTTATGTGGCAAAACCAGCTCTAGCAGAAACACTGCAATTTCCACGGAAGTCTTGAAGAGACACCGCAGTTCCTCTGGGGATCTTGCTTTTAAACCTCCTGACCTTAAACCCAAGGGAGCCAATGGGGTAGGCAATGATGAGACTGGGAGCAGAATTAAGGGGTGTGTTCCTCGGTACCACCCTCTGCACACCCTCATCAGCAGCTCGTTGCTGTTGGTCAGAGATAGGGAGGGGTCTGAGTCACTTGCTGGACAGTGGCTGACACCAGATACTCTCCAGGAGCTGTTAAAAGCTACAAGCTTGGATCTGAAATTCTGCCCAGCTGCTCGTAGACCAGAGAAACTGCTCCAAACTCTTACCTGCCACAAGAAGAACCAGTAGGAGATCCTTGAGACTGGAGAGCATGGACGACACTCCCCTCCTTGAGGTGCTCCAGCCTGCCTCAGTTTCCCACGCCGAGGCAGTGCCGAGGGGCAGTGCAGCCTTTGGGGCATCGTTCTGCCTGGTTTCTTTGCTGCACTTACAAGCCAGACTTGCAGCAATGAAAGTAACAGCTGTTTGTAAACTGACATTTCAATGACAATTGTCAGGAGACAATAAGCATCTGGCAGCTGACTCCTCACATGCAGGGAGCTGCAGCAGCGGAGGCACGGAGCAGCTGCAGAGGCTGGGAGGCAGCGCTGCATTGATCTGCAGATGGGAAGGTCATCTCAGTGATTGAAGACTGCAGTTCATGGCTTGACTCTTCTCAGAAGCTGGGAAGACAATAAACTAGTGACTCATGTCCTTATTTCTAACAGAAGCCAAGATTTTTGTCCTGGTTGAAATACTAAATGTAACAAATACAGGCCAAAGCCCCCCCTTCTGAAAGCAACATTTTTCATCAGTACGTCAGTCTTTGCATCTTTTCTTCTCCTGAATTAGTAGTGGCTGATATTAAGACCATCAAGACCCTGATTAGTGGGAAGGTATCTTTGCTCAGGTTTTCAAAGCCTTTTGTAGAAGGCTCCAATGGGGACCAAGTGCCTTCCTCATGATTAGCATTGCTTTATGATGGTAAACGTAATAATTAGGGGTGGTCTTATTTTCCTCTTTTGGGACTTCTTGGCACTTCTGGTGCACTGTGTGAAGGCTTTGTGACTAAGCAGTGCAGTCATGTTGTGCCTTTGAGTATAGTCAGGCCAAGTACACAAAAGCAAAAGGAACACTAAAAAAAAAAGTCTCCCTCTGAACCAACTGCATTTCTGCCTGCACTTGACTCACAGCTCAGCAACCATATGCTTATATTCCACTGACAATTGCCATTTAAATGTCAGTTTACAAGCAGATGCTGAGAACCCGCCTTTGTGTCATTAATTAAATCACAGAGAAGCAAAGTTTGAGGTCTAAGCCTGCTTTGGGCTGACTGGGATGAGAGCAGCAGCAGCAGCAGCAGCAGCAGAGTCTGGCAGACCTTGGCACACCAGGGTGGTCAGGGCTAAGTGGCACAGCCAAAGGAATGTGTACCTGACGTCACCAACAGCCTTGGCTAATGGGCTGTGGCTGCCAAAGGAAACCTGTTGGCACTGTCTGGTGACAATTATAATCTTGTTGACAATTCCAGGCTTTGTGGGACGGCTGGCAGTGGCCAGGATAGAGGCAGAACATTGGGTTATAAAAGGAGGCAGATTTAAGTGCTCAGGTGCAGAAAAAAAAGACAAAAATCAACTCAACAGAGGAACAAGGGGAAGGGTGGGGAAGGAAGCCCTCTCTCCCAGACATCTGCATGTATTTAAAATCCTTCCCAATAAAGTTCATAATGAATTTAATTCAGTCCCCTATGGCCCAGAGGAATGTTCTGAGTAATAAAAAAGTATTGCTAAGGGACAGATGACTGCCAAACTCCTATTCTCTGCCAGCAGTGAATATTTATACTATTGGCACTTAAATGCTAGGTTTATTTTACTACATAAATGATCCTTTGTCACCTATTAAGAATTAATACTGTGAGATTGACTTTTGGGAAGTTAGAATAATGATTCCCAATTTTAAAGCATTGTCAAATTTGTATGCTTTATTTGTAAAGAGGCTTGGGCTGTTTGTTTTTTCTTTCAGATTAAAATAGTAGTTGAATGTGGTAATTCCAATTTTGGGTGAACTATGTTATGTCTGGTTTACGGTCTAGCTTTTTAATATGGTTTTAGTCAAGGATCTTTTAATGTCGTATTTTTTTTTTTGTTTGGTTTGTTACCTTGAAATATCTAAATCAATGTTAAATGAATTCTAAGCTCCTGCCCTTACTAAAGGTTGAGATGTACTCACTTACAGAAGATGTAACACAAGGGCTCCTGGCTTCTGCTGGCATTTTCTAATGCACTTCTGATGATTAAACCAGAACGATTCAAATGTGAGCTGGAAATTTCAAGCACCGGTGATGGAGATTGCAGAACCACAGCATTACTTTGTTTATAAACATCATTATTTCATGGAAGATAAATCTCTGCTCTGTGTCACTTCAGTGCAGTAGTCCGGCAAATGGGGAAAAAACCACAGAGCTACTTATTTTTTTCACTTTAATAAGAAGGAGTGGAAGGCAAAGTTGGATATGAGCTGAAATGTGAAGAATAATTCGTATCAGGCAGCAAGCTCAAGGGCAAAATGCATCAGTACTGGTGTAAGATGCAGTCTGGTTTACATTCAAGCTGGTTAAGGCTGTTTAAGCACCTTTGGCACATCACAGAACAACCCAAACTCCTCGAGCCCGTGTCCAAGTTCAGACTGACAGCAGCAGTACTGAACACAGAGGCTTCCCGAGGTGCTCTTCCGCTGTGCTTCCGCTTACTCCACACTGCCAGGCCAAGTGTGAAAGTTGGAAAAAAATATTGTGAGTCTGTCAGCATGTTTATTTGCATGGTGCATCTCCTTTGAGTCAACAAGCATCTTTTCCAAGTGTAGAAATGAACAATTAGTCATGCCTGGGAGACAACAGTTTTGCAGACATCTCCTCCCACCCCCCAAAAGACAAAGCTCACTGCAGAAGGGCACGAGCAGCTCATTTTTCACTCGCTGTGCACACTACCAAACACTCAGTTCTCCAGAACAAAAGCGTCTGAAGAATATAAGGGGGGTATCTTAAGCACTTGGCAGTTTGAATTAAAAAGAAAGGTCAATGCCAAGGAATTCAGATACAAGCAAAAAAAATCTCAGGTCTGCAGTTGGGCTTTAAAACTGAATGCACGCATTGTTGGCTCACAGTTTTTCGCAGCAGCATTCATAATTTAGGAAACTATTAAATCAGTGTGATGAAGTGTCCTGTTTCTAACCAAGAACAAAAAAGAATTACACGATACAGCTTATTTTCTTCTGCCTTGAAAGAGATCTTCTGGTAAAATTGGACAAGAATTCCACGGATTTGAGCTTGTGAACTTTAAGTTGCACCAGAGAAAAAGCCTCAGTGAAGCAACAGGATCCTTCCACTGCTTTTTTATAAGGCTCATCACAAGTCACTGCTCAGGGGGCCTTGTTTTCTTTTGGCCTGTGGCAGGACTGCTACCCCTTGTTATCCTGACAGCAGGGGGAAAAAAAAAGCACTGAAGGCTACAAAAATTTGCAGGACTAATAGGAAACTCAGATCAACTTTAGACATAGGCACAACATGTACTGAAAAGTGAGGCAAGGTGGCAGGGGAAAAGCAGGGCAGCAAGCAAAGGGTCAGGGAGGGGAAGGGACTGTGGGAATGGGAGCAAAGAGACAGTGGCTGAGGAGAGTTCTGGTAGGCAAAGAACTGAAAATGGCAAAGGTAACACATTTATTTCTGGTCTGCCAGCAGCAGCCCTCCAGGGCTCTTAATTCAGTGCTGTAGGTTTAATATACACTACTTCCCCATCCCACCAAAGTTATTGTGACATTAAGTGATTACAGAAGCAAGGGATCAAAAGGACAACTTTATTTGGTAGCTCATTCAGGGAGGTAATAAATTTGTTAAAGCAATTATCGCTGCCATGAACAAAATTTCTTTTTTTTTTTTAAAAAAGGCATTGCATACCTTTTCTTTGCTTGGGGTTACTGGTGGAGAGAACTTGGACATACCCTGGTGAAGTTCAGGCAGTTTCAAAGTTATGAAAAATCTTCCTTCTAATGTCTGCCTCCCTTCCCTGCTGCATTCCCATCTTCCCACTAGTGAAGTATCATTTTCCCGGCTTCAGAAATCCCTGTGCACTATTCCAGAACAGCCTTGCTGCAGTGACCTGCTCACGGGGGCACTCTGGGCGGGTAAGATTTGGAACTCTTCCGTGCCGCTGTTGAGAGCAGAGGCCGGACATGGGATGAGGTTAACGAGGTAACACGAAGGGAGAACTGCCCCACCAGGGCACTCCCTGCCCCTGCAGCAGGGAAGAAGCCAGCCTGCAACTCCTGTGTCCGTGTAAGGCACGGTTCCTGCAAAGAGAGAAGCAAAGAGGGGGCAGTAAGCTGGCGGCTGCATCGTGTGCCAGCAGTGCTCCGTGGTGGGGGGAGCAGGAGGAGGAATTGTTTTGTGTACCTGGCATCTCACCCAAGGGATCAGGATTTCCAGCGCTGGCTGGCACGCAGGAGGATGCCACTGAGGATCCAGGTGCCTTGCTCCTGCTCCGGCGGCACCACCGCTGCACCCTGCTGAACACCCTCCACACAGGCAGGATTTTCAGACACCCAGCACTTCAGCCACCCCTTTTTAATGCCATTAGTGATGCAGCAACATGTATTTATATTTACATATAAATACAAAATGGTCAGATAACCACATTTTTAAGCATAATTTACAATCTGAAACTGCTTACACTTTCATGACTAGGCTTGGGTTTTTCTCATTTACATTCATCATTTAATTCCACTGGAATTTGATTTTTAAGAAAGCCCAACATATCTTAATTACCATAAAAAGATCCATACACATTTTACTTAAAAATAGCTTCTGTAAGAGGAAATCTACCAAAAATAACACGAAATATATTATTATGCATACATTTTCTTTTTTGTAAAGTACAAACAAGAATCTGATCTCTTCTGGGTATTGCCTGATCTAATATGGCTATAAGTTCTATTTATTTTGTTTGTTTTTCAAAGCAAAGGGAAAGACAGAAGAAATGTAAGAGCACAAACCAAAATGAAAATGCGTTCTTTCCAAAGATACAGATGATCAGAAAAAGAACACTTGGGAAACTAATAAATGACAACAGGTACAAAGAAACACCATCCAAGCGCTATGCAGTGCTTTGTCTGAGCATGTGCTGCAATGACCTTGTAACAGTTATTAAAAACAACAAACAAAAAATGCTACTGGCAGAAAAAGCTGTCAAGCAAAACACTGAGAAATCGGTACCATTTCCTAACAAGTAAGCGCAGAACTGATAGCACTTCATGTGTTTTGCCCCACGTGTGCAGACCTCTTTCTCGCTCTCTCCGCCCGCAGGACTCATCATCGCGACGCTGGCCATCTGCTGGATGCCAAACCAGGTCAGGAGGATCATGGCCGCCGCCAAGCCCAAGCAGGACTGGACCATCCCCTACTTCCAAGCCTACATCACCCTCCTTCCCATCGCCGACATCTTCTTCTACCTCAGCTCGGTGGTGAACCCGCTGCTGTACAACATCTCCTCCCGCCAGTTCCGCAGCGTCTTCCTGCAGGTCCTGCGCTGCCGCCTCACGCTCCAGCACGCCAACAGGGAGAAGCTCCTCAGGGCCACCCAGAGCTCCACGGCGCGGAGCAGCCGCTCCCTGCGCCCGCTGCTCTTCACGTCCTCCGGGCGCGGCTCTTCCGCCAAGGGCAACGCCAAAGTGTTCCTCAGCACCTTCCAGAAGGAGCCCTCGCCGGGCTGCAGCCCGCGGGAGCCAGGCCCTGCGCCGCCGGAGCCCGGCCTGGAAGCAGAGGCCCTTGAGACGGGCTCAGAGCCCGGGCCGGACGCGCGGAACGGCCTCTGTGAGCATCAAGTGTGACTTGGTGAGGCAAAGTTAATGACCAGCCATGAACTTCAACCCACGGAAATTAAAACGACCAAGGAAAGCCACTGCATCGCGAAAGGGATAACACGGATGGATTTGTTTCCAGTTACGCAGAGAGAACAGGAGTTCTGTACCCTGTTGGGATTTTTAAGTGCACGCTGGAAATTCAATCTGCTAACTGAACTCATTAGCTGACAGAAATATCAGCCCTCCTTCTCCACACAGCCACTGAACTTCCCTCGCTGTTGACAGGGATTTTGAAACAAACAGAAAATAATTGCAGCCTCTTTGAAGAAAGGAGGAGACAGGACAATTTGTGTCAGGGCAAAAAAAAAGAAAAAAAAGAAAAAAAAAAAAAATCTTGCTTGAAGTTTAGCAATACCAAAACAACAGGGCAAATTTAAGAAGCAGAACCGTGGTGACCACGTGTGCCCTCGGCACCACGCCAGAGTTCCCCCTCCTCTTGGGCCGGGGTCCGTTGCAGAGCGGAGTGTTGCAGCAGCTGATGCAGACAGAGTTCACCTTCCCGGGAGAGCAGAAGGACTGGTACCCCGCCGAGGCGATCAGACACGCCGCTGACGAGGCGCAGGACTTGCGGTACATGATCCCTGTGACACACAACAAGGGTTACTCAGCTTCATGGGGACACTCTACAGCAGGATTCGTGCTCAAAAACTCTTGCAAACCCGGTTTACAGCCCCAAAGCAACGCTGGTGCTTGGGGCAGACGCCTCAGCAGCGACACAACAGCCCTGCACTGCAGGAGCACCACGGCCACTCTGCTTTGGATTGCTCTGTAGTTTGATTCTGGTTGGAACCAAAAATATTACGGACTTAATTTACATAATGTATATCAAATGATGCATTTTATAACTGGAATTCTTCATCTTTCAGAATAAACTGTTTGAGTAGCTACAAGTGAAATGCAATTAGTGAGAAAATTAGTTTTGTTTCTATTGCTGAACGTGTCTGAGTTAAGGTGTCTAAGTAATTATGGCTTTCTATGCTCTTAATTTGTCTTTTGAGAATTTTTTTTTCCTTTTCTTGTTCCTTTGCCACACACAGACAAGTAACCAAGAGTAAAAGCAGAATGATTAGCAGCAAAACTTTCATCCTCCCCCCTCCCTTTTAAATTCTTTTTTAAAGAAAAACTAGAAGTACTTATCCAGGTAAACTCAGTTCTTGCTTGTCTTTGAAGTTTAATACCCTCAATAACAAATTTCCATTTCTATGGAAGTGTCTTTGAAAGTCTTCCCTTTTGAATGTAATTTAAATTAATTTTAATTAATAAGCTAATTTATAATTTCTCAAATTGGTTTTGAGTGAAAAAAGTACATTCTGATGCACACGGCTGTTATTTTAACATGGTTTATAAAGGCTTTAAGATAAACTGTTGTATTTTCTTCTGTCACAGTGGAAAATGGCAGTTCCCCCCTCATCACTCCAAAATTTTCCTGCAAGTGATACAGTAGAAATTGTGTCCTAGAAAAATACACACATAATACAAATAGATAATGGAGGTTTGCTTGCTTGTAGTTACAAAAAGAGGTAGGAATATTTCTAAGGACGATAAAATCACTGTTCCTTTGGAATATGGGATTTTCAAAAGGTTTTCTTTCTTCACTCCTGAAAAGCATGGGAACAGGATTCCCATGGAGAATGGTGCCTCTGCATCCTGTGGCATGGCCCCAGAATGTTTTTAAATGCACAGTGATTGAGACTTTTTTTGGAGGGACTGAGGTGGGAATATGAAATGTACTGAACGTACCAGTACCTGCAGATACTTGTTCAGTCCCCAGGGACTTCAGAAATAATGACAGCTCCTACATGGTCCAGTGGAAACCTCTGTAATGGCACCAGCCACTGCACCTCTGAGTGCTGAGCAGCAGCAGAACACCCTTTGTTTGGGCTGTGCTCAGAAAGAAGGATTTCCTGTCTTCAGAGACTTTTAATTAAAGCAATTCTTTTATACTGTCACAACACTGCTGCCATCCCAACAATGCAAGGGTTTCCTCGTTTTGTGTTCTGCCTCTGCAAATCTCCACACTGAAAGGTGTTTTTAGGCTATCTATCTCCTTAAACTTATGAAGAGAAGCCCTCAAGTGAGTGTTAAATCTTCCTCTGTCTCCAGTGAGCTTCAATCAATCAACACAGCGGGTAGAGCCTTTTCTCAAGAAGGAAGAGGAGCTATGGGCTGTTCTCCCTGTAACAGCAAAGGCACACAGATCAAGCAACACAATCTTTATCACTACAGTTTGCAAAAAGAAGGGAGCTGTGTCTCTATTGACAAACCACCGCTGCCAGGGAGCCCCAGCGGTGCTGCCGCTGATCGGCTTTACAACACCGAAATCTCAGCTGATGTTCCCCACAAATACCATGCTTTGTCCATGTTCCTTCCTGCAGGCTTCCCAGAGCCAAGGCAGGTATGACCCTTCCCATGGTTACAATTAAAGTTTCTCCTTTCCCTTCCCTCTGGAAAAAGGAATCCTGTATTCAGTGAAACCAGGCACAATGACTGTTCTCCATTCCCTAATCCCACATCTCCCCATCACATATAATTTTCCAGCAGCTACAAACTCAACCATTCCCTCAAAGACCAAGCCTCTAAAAAGCTTTTGACACTGGCAGATTTCCTATTCCTGTCATTTTACAGATCACTCTCTTCCTGCCATTTCCTTTTCACAGGTTTCCTGCAAAGTCCTGTTCACAGTTTTAACTAATGATTTATTAGTTTGGGTCCCTGAAATATCACATTTTGCACTTCTCCCATAGATTAGGAGGCTAGAATTGTTCGCTGCTGTGAACAATTAGATGATGCCCTCTGAAAAATGATTTTCACCAGGCAACTCTAGGAAACCTCTCCTGCAAAAAAAATCAAAGTCCTGCGGCTTAACTCCATGTGTTTACAACAGCCCTGTTCTCCAGAATCAATTCTACAGAACAATCCTGAGCTCCTTTTGAAGCCAAAACACAGTATTCCTGCACAGACTGAAATTTTACTGCTGCAAGTTTCAAGAACAGATGGATCATGCTCACACCTAAATAGGGGGAATAATCTGACTAGCACCAGAATCCCATTGCAACACTTCTCCTGTGGCTTTTCTGTAAATATCTTACAATAGGAAATTCCATGCCCAAATGATTGTTTATTCCCATTCCCTGCCCTAGTAATCTAAATTGTAAAAAGATTTTTTACATAAATAGAAAAGTCGGCATTTCCATCAGGTTTTCAACAGCTCAGCTAACGACATCCCCTTCACATCCAGGGTTTTTTTTTCTTTAAGTACTGATAGATGCTTTTGCTCTCACAAACGAGCTGCTGTCACACTAAGTGCCTTTTACAAAGCATCAGGTATGAACCAAACTTGATCAGCACAGAAAGGCTGTGCTCTAATTCTGCAGTATCCTTACAAGAAGATACAATGCAAACAGGCACAGAAGTTGGTGGAAAAAGAGGGAATGTTAGCACTACAGGAGTGACATTTTTAAAACACTCGAGCTGTCTTCACTTACTCTTAAACCTTCTTCCTGTCATGTAGTTATTCCAGATTAATTGCGGTAGGAAATAAATTAGTGCAACTGACTTCCATGATTTGATGGCAGGGACACCATCCCCTCACTCTGGCAAACAGGATAATGGACCCCAGTAACTGCAGCTCCCCCCTGAGTGCAGCCAGGACAGCAGCATCCTCTCTGGATCACATCTGGAGCTCTCTCCTCAAACTCCTCCTCTGCAGTATTGTGGAGCCAGTTCCAAAACGGTTCCCGAGATCTCCCTGAATCATCTGCCACCAGCAGGCTGAGCTGCAGACAGTTCTTCAAAGTGGTGATCTGCCTCATAAGACTCATACCACACACGTAACTGCTAATTACTGGGCATTCTTGCCTGAGCAATCAGCTTGATACATTCATTAACATATCACCCAGAAAAATAATTGCAAACCTTTCTGGAAGATTTTCTTCTACCTCAGATTGTTCTGAGTCTCTGGCTGGGCAAGGAGACCACACATTTTACACTCTGCTTTTACTGGGATGGGGTCATTCCCAGCTCCCTACCCTCAACTACTGACTCTAGTGCTCAGTTACCATATTTACTACTACTACTCAATTAGTATATTTAGTGTATCAGTACAGAGTAATCAGTCCTTTTTCACAGATTCAGCAGCCCCCCAAAGCAGTGTGGGTTATGCACATGTGCAGGTACCGTAAGAATGTTTTACTGTGAAGCACCTACTACTGACCAAATGATTTTCCTTCATTTTGGCTTCAAGCTTTGTAGGGTTGGCTGAAGATGCAGTTCTTTTGAAGATGCAAGTACTTTTAAAAAGAGAAGGGAGTACACAGAACTAGAACAGCTGTGTGATAACATGCTGATATTCCACACCCTCTCCTGTCACATACACCTGCTACAACTACATTTGTTCATTTGTTTTCAGGGCTTTTTTTAAAGCAGCTTTGGGCTTAAATTTGGCATTGAAAATTTATTCCTAAACTAGGCAACTTGCCCGTTGTTACACCTCTCTCTGCCCCACAAGTGGTCATGTATTTAGACACTGTCAAGGGCCAAACTACTATTTCTGCCTTATTCCTTGCAATGAAGGGGTGGATGGGTGTAAATCTTAAGGCTTTTCTATAGTTCCTGCTTGCAATATTGATTTTCTCACCTAGATCCAGTCTAGTCCTCTGTATCTGCAGATGCATTCTGTCTTGATAGCAACAAGCAATTCAAGGAACAATTTATTCAAATCCAAAAGTGACTGTTCTTCCCTCTACCCTGTCTGCACAGCCCAGTGCATTTCTCTTGAATAACAGCTTAACTTGTTACTAGGACAACCAAAAAAGGTGACATCCCACCTGCTTCTTACACTGTGTGTGTGGAGAAGGCACCAGAAAATCCAAGGTTTTTCTCTCACCTATTGAAAAGGATCTTATTAGGCACCTCTGATTCTTCTGTTCTAGGAGATACAGACAAAAGAGACACTGTGTAAGCAGAACTCTCCAACTTTTAAGAGCCACCCACAATCCAAGCAGCGTGCAGCTTCAGTTTGCACCTGTACTCTCAAGAGTGTCCTTCAGCAAAATGCACAGAGGGTCTCTGAAGCCGGAACAGGCAAGTAGGATATCACCTCCGAGATCAGTGACCCAATTTCTAAAAAAAAAGTCACCTTCCCACTCCTATGACCCAGCTACTCTGAAACTGCTCTCTGCAATGGCACAGCTCAGCAGGGAATCACAGCCTTCTCCTTCATCCCAGCACCTCATGGCCACAAAACTCCCCTCTAAGTTTGACTCAGTCAGGTGGACACCGTCGCTCTGCCCAACACTCAGCTTTCCAAGCCGGGTGCTCTCTCTCTCGTGGGCTACGACTGACACTCTACATGTTTAAAGAAAGCATTTCCTACACCATTTTGTACATAACCAACTTCACAGGCACATAAAAGTTAAGTCTTCTGCAGCTCATTCCACAAACACTGCTTTAGGAAAATCCCCTGCACATGCTCTGAGTAAACCTGCTGTGTCAATCTTGTGGAGCACAGAAAGCAGTCTCTGCCCAACTAGTGCCCAGCAATGAGGCATCATTAAGCACTCACACACCACTTTTTCAAGACTGGCCCCCCCAAATTTGTCCTAGCTCTTGCATTAGCATGCTTTCATGATTTGTGTGAGATCTGTTTTGGGTGTTTTCTTAATGCTGTTGCTCATAAAGACAAGTTGAGGGCTGTGCTTACGTACCAATACTCCTTTCTTTTAATATCCTGAATAGTTCCTACTATCTTATTTCACCAAAACTTTCAATTTTCTGGTCTTGGTGAATCTGCAAGTTTTCCCCTCTTATTGTGCACATGCTTGATGCCTGCTCTGCCTAGCCATGCTTGCTTTGTGATTTCCTTCATATATTTCATTCTTTATTTTTTGCCCTAAACTGTCACTAGCTTACCCTGCATTCAAGCAAAATTCAGCACCCAGCAGGACTTAAAAAAGCTCTTTTGAGATGTCTGCCAAAAAATAAGATGAAAATTTATACTAGTGCAAGAAAAACACGTAAACATCTCTTTCTAAGGAACATAAAATATAAATGTGACTGTTTCTGGATTTTACTGTATTTACTGCTCAAAATTGGGTTCAGACTACACACAAATAGGTTTGTAAATTGTATTTTTGAATTTTCAAATTAGGTTTTCTGCCCATCTTTTTATGGCTTCAGTGGTTTGGCTATGATAATTGTCTGTTCCTCAGCAAGTACCTGTTCACATACATCATACAGTGACAGACTCCAGAGGTCCTACTGTGATTTGCTGTTTTCTAGAGAAAGTGATTATAAATATTTTATCTAATAAGGTCCTAAATATCTTAGAAGGTGACTGAATTTTGAAAAGCAATCAATCATTCTCCTGACATTGTGCTTCCCCAAACAATTGTCGTTTTAGTCAGATCATGTTTTTATTGGTTTAAAATATGAATTGAGCTTCCTCACCTCACAGCCTTTCATTTATGGCTGTAAATGCATTGTTACAAAATAAAACCCCGAAACCCAAACCCTCAAACAATTTAAGCAAGTGTAAAGTATAATCATATCCAATCATGTCCTGTGTCATTTCATTTCACACTAACTCTTCTTACCCTTGTGAACTCCAAAGTTGAGCAGACAAGTGGTTTAAATAATTTGTACCTTGCCAGAAATTTTATCATGAAACTTAGTAATCACTCTGTAAACAGCTACTTAAATACTGTGAGCTACCAAGATCAGTGTTTTTCAGATGAAAAAAAACAGGCACTACAAGTATGTGACTTGAAATCTCTTGCAAGGCTAAGTCACACACTTCCTGATTTTTAATTTTGTGCTTTAGGACTGCAGTTATTTCATCCTGAACCTCCCTCTGCTGCATTCTGTAGACAAGATAAAAGCATATTCACGCCATTAGGCTCTAACAGAGTACACAATTCTATTAAAAACCCCAAAATGAAAATAAAACACCCCCCACCAAATCTTACCTGGTTGAACTAGCATATTTTCATCATCATTCTCTACAAAAACTTAACATCATCACAAATCCTCCAGAAGTTTGGCACTTTCTAAAAGTTGCCTGTTCTTTCAGAAACTAACAGGAAGCTTTTGACAATGAAAGAGTGGCCTCCTCACTCTCCTTCTGACCCTGGCATGACACCTTGCAGAAATTAAATCAGCTCAGGAGAAAACTGGGCAATTGTTGACCGACAGAGGACAAGGGTTTAGATTACCCTGATATCTTTCTGTAAGTTGTGCCTTCTAATTCTGGTGCTGGAAATGTGACTCAAAACGGTGTTGTTAACAACATAAAACCATCACAAAACAGTCTCTGTCACTGCTTGCAGCGTCACAAAGCTGGAGCATAGCACTAAAATGCTTAAAAATGCATAGGCTGAGGAAGTTAAGTAGAGCTGCTAATGGTGGTGTTATCAACTAATTTTTAAGGCCACAGGAGGCTACAAATGAGAGGTCAAAGCTCAGCTTTCACCTGCATATCCAATTTTGTTTCCTGCTGTCCTTATTCCTTTCTCTGCTCACTGATGTGGACGTACAGTCAAGCACTAAAACATTCAATCTTCCCACCAAAGCTGGCTCACAGCCTCCCATCCTCTCTGCTTTCCTGACACAAAGGTATCAGGACCTAAATGTCCTTTGGTATCAAGATCCAAATATACTTGATCTTGTAGGGGGAGAGGTGAACTTAAACTCAATTTTCAGAATCCTGTACGAGCGTTTTTCTTGACAACCCTTTCGTGCTGAAATGAAGTGAAACGACAGCCCTTCTGCCTTTACAAATGTCAAAATGCTACACCCTTGTGAAAAGTCTCATAAATTATTTTATACATGAATAGTCTTGCTGCATCCTTAATTAATGTCCTCACCAATTTCAATGGAATGGCTCAGCTGTTGACACTTGCACACCAGAACTTTGGAAATTCATTCCACTTTTATATCTTTAGCTATTTTCATGCTTAGAGTTTTACAGCCTGTTCAACTTAAAAGTGGGATTTTCCTGGGGTTTTTATGACTTTTACCACTTTCAAAGACTTATTGGTAATTTGGCAAAAACCAGTTTTATCAAGTTTTCCAAAAAACTCCATCCAGATTACAAAGGAAAAATGGAAATGAAATCAGTTTGGATTAACTACAGCTTGCTTGCTTGCCAGTATTGATAAGGTCAGTGGGAGCTCAGACAAGTGATAGGGTCATGCTTCAAGAAGGCTTGGAAGCACAAACTCATTTGTGTGTGAAATGCAATAGGAACCTCTTTAGGGAGGTTGAAGAGACACCAGGCTGTGGGCACTGTATCATCACAAAATTCATTTGTATATCTTTCACACAAGCCTAAGAAATAAAATAACATAAAAAGCTATTGTCCATGTCCTGTGAAAAATGGAACTCGCTCGACCAGATACTCCATCTTCCTTAAAATAATGCAGCCTTCATCACTTCTGCACTTGGATCTTTGTCATGACTTTCAAGTCATAAACTGCTTGAACTGTTCACTCCACTGCTGCTTTTCTATATTGAAAGGCAGTCAGAACATCAACTACTACACACTGCCATGATTTCTCCTCAGCTGGCACTCTTGGGTCAGTTCATTCCATAAGTGGCTGGAAGTTTTCTGAGAAACCCAAAGGTTGGAAAGAATTTACAAGCAGGCAAATGTGTGCAAGTGTTTCTGAGTGGGGATATATCCACAGATCCAAGTTTTCAGCATGCAGTGCAAATTAGCAACATACATTGCAAGTCTTTTATTCCATTTAAAAAGTGAACTGTGCTTCCAATATTGATCTTGTGTCTTCATTTCGTTGGGCACCTGGTAGCACAAGATGTGATGTTATAGGTACCAACTGTCCCATGTAAAATTGTTATTTTTTAAAAATTGTCAATAAAGAGTTATTATATCATGCTTTGCTGTGATTAAAAAGAAGGGAAAAAAAGCCAACAAAAAACAAGACAACAAATTCTGTTGGGAGTTATGGTGATATGCTTTGATCAAAAGAGTGTAGAAGAAAATTTAAAAAAAAAAAAATCCACCACAAGCTCAGTGGATGTTTCTTATTGTTTCTTTAAAGCTTGAATTCCTACAGTGAAGTAGTGGCAACATTAAACTTTGTTTGCTGTTTTAATCACTTTGTCAGTAAAAGTACACCAGAGCATACCTTCCCCTTGATATAAATATGCAATTAATATTAGGACTAATGGATGCTATACATGAACACAGAAAAAAGTACGTGCTTCTGTAATCCTTGACACTCACACATGAAGCGACTCAACAGGACAAAACCAAGAAATAATCACAGGCAAACTCATCACACAACATAGCCACTGATAAAACAAATGACTGGAAAACCAATACTGGAAAGACTTCAAACAAATAGATAAAGTTATAATTCAACACTGAGGTGATGATCTTGCTCATGATGTCCCCGAGCATCACTTTTAAGCACACAATCACAGCAATTGCTTCAACTACACTGAGGAGTTACATACTAGGTAAATACATTAAAAGGACTGTTGTACACCAGACAAATAAGAAAAGTTTCTCATTGCAGATTATTAGAATAATTAGATTGTTTCCCAATTTTCTTGCAAAGGAAAATCCTTGATATTTTAAAGTACTGGCCTTGCTACTGTGGATCATTTTTTTCTTTGCAAAAGTTAGTAAAAGTACGTCCACAACTCCATTAGAACACAGCATATTGTTCAAAACATGCACATGGGCAGCTTTACTTACACAGAGTTCAAAGAAATTTAGATTGGCTACCTTTCTGAGTTGTCTCATCCTCCCTGCTTTATCCCTTTCTGATGTATTCACATTGCAAGTTTCATTTTGCCTTAAGTAGGTTTTAGATCAGCCTTTATGCTCAGACAGCTCTTGCCTTCAGTAAAAGGCAGAACTATCACTGCCAGTCTGTTTTCTGTGATATACAGATGAGTATATAATGTGTATATGCTTTTTTATAGATCACCAAGATGTTTCATTTGATCCCAACATACTGTGGGATTTCTTTGTTCCTACATATATTCTAAAAATGAAGGAGCACTGACATTTCTAATTTAAAAGTCCATAGACTGGAAAGAAGGAGGCAAGTGGGAGCAGGGAATCCGCCACGGGTGTTTCCACAAGGTATCTGCAAGTAGAATTATTGTAACAACTTTGATCCTTTGTCAAACATTTCATTTACACAGTTTTCAAACACCTGCTTATCCCGTTGAAGAATGCTTTAGAAACTTATCCTTTACATTAATTTCTGTGGGATAAAAAACGTCTTGGCATTGTCTTGAGTGCCACTTTCCATTCTTATCACTCCTCCCTCTAAAGGAGGAATTTTTGGGGTTTTGAGATTTAATTAACAAATTAATTTGTAAGATTCTATATCACAAAATACTGTCTAGTCGTGTATCTCCCACTGGAACAGAATGCTAACAAACATAAAACTTTTTCTGGCAAAATTTTTAAATACCACTCAGCTTTAAAGTGAGAAAAATCTTTTGTCATTTACTGCTCAATTCTCAATTCACTTTAGGTTGTCCAATAGAGCAAATTTCTACCTGATACAACAAACAGCTGAGATCATATGCCTGGTGATGTAATTCAAAATAAAAGTTACTCACAGCTGCATTCTCAGCTGCTCACATCAGAGGCTGCCACAGGAACTGCCACTTTTTAAGCTCTGGGTTAGGAATGGGCCTCTGCTGCTGTTGCTTCTCACCTGAAGCTGCTTCTCCAGAAGCTGAGATAATGTTCTGAGGGAACCCAGACATCCAAAGCACTAACCCCAATTTCAGAGAAACTGAAAAGGAGTGCTTTGTTTAACTGGGATCAGGCACAGGGAACTTTTTACAACATAAATAGGAAGAAGTGCACAGAGTTGTGATTTGCCACCGTGGTGCTTCTACTGAAGGGAGTTTAATCCAGGAACGAAGCTGAACCACAGAGCTGCCACGGCACAGCTCATGAGCACCAACAAATACCTGTGGGAAAGAGTCACTGGCCACATGCTGGGGGCTGTGCTGTGGGCACACCACAGGATGTGAGCCAGGACCCCCTTGAGAGCAAAACACACACACAGATTAATGCATGCCACAGAGGAAGGGTGGCTCCATCAATAGGTCAGAACTTCAAACACTACACTGAATTTTTAAACAAGGCTTGGGACAACTGTAACACTGACACAGCTATGTTTTATTAAGGACAAAAATGGGTTAATCAACAAAAATTACACTCCTTTGACTGCATTTAGTCAAGAGGAAAAACCCTAATTATGAGATTGTGCTGTCAAATAGATGCAAATTCACATCTTTCATATTCTGGGTTAAAAGCTCAAACTCAAGTCCGTTATAAATTAAAATCAATACTCTAAATATTTCAGCTTTCAGTAATAAGCAACAACCAACAGAATTAGGTTATGAAATATACTGGTAGAAGTAGAATGAATTATTAAATAAAACTTGGGAGAGTAAGGCATTTATATTGCACACATTTAAATATCAATTAGGAAAAAAACCAATAAAGGATGATGAACCGAATCCTCTCTGTTTTACAACCAATCCTCCCTTAAAATGAATGAGGGTAACAGAGAAACTAAGCTTGCAATGCAAGTTTCATTCAATTTGAAATAGGTTAAAATTTTTAATTTATTAACTAGCTGAAACTTACAATCTGTAAGCTTAAAATTAATAAGGACTGCATTTATAGAAGCAAATGAAATAGAACAGTGGCACCTGCTATGCACAGCATGCTAGTTACCTTCTAAAGGAAAAATCCAAGGATCTGCTCAGAGAGAACATAAAATTGCACAGAAAAAAAACCCAACAAGAAGTTTAAGAGCTCCTTATTTACTATATTGCAAACCATTTCTTCATAGGAGCAATGGCAAGTTCAGCATCAATGAAAAGAGTTCAAATCTGTGGGTTTTGTCTGTGTCTGCCCACCACATCCAGAGCCCTCCAAATCACCAAAACATCCTTTGTAACCTACTGGAAGTGCTACAGAAGCCGGGGTGTGGAGATAGCAAAGCCTTCAAACAGTCATTTGGAGATACTCAGATTTTAAAAGTACCTTGCAAGCCATAACTATCTCACATCCCCAGCACCCTTTTCAAGTAAACTTGAAATGAAATACTCCAGTAAAAGAGTAAAAGTAAAAATACTGCGTTTGCTGGGCAGAGGCACCCTGCTGCTCCTGAAGGACTCGCTGGGAAAGGACGGACTCCACCTGGATCTACATTAACAGCATCACAGTCCCTCACAGCAGAGAGCTCCACGCTCCAAAGGCTGCCCTCAGCTGCAAGATGGGCATTCCCAGAGAGCACCTTCCCCTTAAATCAGGGTTCTGAAGCCCCAGCCTGCCCTCTGCTCCCCAGGCTTGGCACAGGGGGCACGTCCAGGCTGGGACTCGCCCATTCCAATGCCCAGAATCCTCACAGCTGCCTGCAGTCAGAGCAGGAGGCTCCATGAGCTCCAGCTCCCACCAACCCCCTTCCCTGCCATCCCACACAGCCCTGGAGTCCCTGATAAGGTTCTTGTCTTCTACTCACGTAGAAAGCTACAGAGCAACACCACAGTCCAAGAGCTGACACTTCCCTCTAAATCTCAAGTGCCTTCCACAGTGCTGAATAAACCCCAGCCATTTATAACACAGCTCAAAAGACAACAGAGGCAAGATGCAGAATCACAGCTAATTTCCGCTTGAACACATTTATGTCCAAATATGTTAACTTTAATATTAAATTGCAGTAAGGGGGGGAAAAACTTAGAAAATTGGTATGGCAAATAAATCCATTTGGGCCCTTCTCTTCCCCCCTAAATTCTCCCAAATTTTTTTTAATCCCTTTCTCCCTTTTGCTTGATGGTTTCTTTAATGGAAGAAAGCAGAGATCACTACACTTTCCCTCCCTTAAGATGAACCTTCAGAGTATATAAATTGCTTGAGTAAATAAAAGAAAGGAGGGAATTACTAATTTAATGCTCTTCTATCTCTTGGGGAAAAAGCCCATGTAATTAACTGTAATGAGATTAAACTAACTTGTTGTTATTAATTTCCCAGTGCTGGGAAACTATATCTGAGACCCATAAGGCTGTGTATTAACCAGCTTTATCAACATTTGGCTTGCATCCTTCAGTTTTTACACCAGTTTTAAAGGAAAATGATTAACTTCATCAAGTTGCAAAGCCACTCAGAAGTGTAAGACATTGAATCCAGTCCCTTTAGGTAGGAACATAAGATTTATCTGTAGCTGAACACTATGAATGGGTGGAGCCAAAAGCAACAAATGCTACCTAAAGCAAATAAACACAAGAGCAATTATTAAATTCTTACCAAAACTTTTTTCCATTACTTCTTTCTGACACATATCTTGAACATTCACTGTACAGTTCACGATGAACTCTGGAGAAGAGCAGTCATTATTCAGCTGGAACTCCTCGCACTGGTAACACTGTATTTGCAACCCCAAACCTGGAACAGATAAGAGTTTTGTTCAAAATCACAAAAAGCTTTGTGTTGGAAAGGACCTGGTAGAACATCTCATTCCAAGTCCCTGCTATGGGCAGGGACAGCATCTGCTAGACCGAGTTGCTCAAAGCCCCATCCAACCTGGCCTCAAATAATAGCAATAGCATTAAAAACCAAAACAAACAAAAACCAAACACAGAAGAAGACCAAATAACCAGCACGTGCCAGAAACCTTCCTTATCTTTCCCTCTCGCATTTTGCTGTTCCTAACTACTCAACAGCTCAGCTGAAGCATCCCTTTGACAAAAATGAAGTGAAACCAGCGTGCCGCCCGCTCTGCTGAGGCCAAGCGGTGCGGGCTCTGCTGATGCTCCTTTCCGCGGGCGCGGGGCGGCCGCTCCGGCGCTGGAGACGCTGCCGCCAGGAGGCGACGGACACCGGCACGGACACCGGCACGGACACCGGCACGGACACCGGCACGGACACCGGCACGGCACGGCCCCGCATCCGCTGTCCATCGCCCGCCCCGCGCCTGCCCCTCGGCGCGACGGGCTAGAAAACGCCCCCGCCCCGGAGAGAGCAACCCGGCGAATAGATACGCTTCGGCTCTTATCTGTGCCGACGGGTTTACTTAGCTACTAATTAATTACAAATGATTTAATTACTGTTTTGCCATGCACAATTAAAGCGGCGGAGCATCCCTCACCAGCCTCCTTTTATCATGCAAACGAGGCGCTCCGCGCGGCTCGCCGGCAGCTCCCGCGCCCCTCGTCCCGCG